>KQ464073.1:683011-895222 GCA_001304625.1 Trametes sp. AH28-2 | reverse complement strand
GGTACTTATCCCGAGGACCACGAAAAGGTATGCGCCAGGGCCTCCGCAGAGGCCCCTCCCTCGGGACGTACCTTTTTTGCTTGACTCTTGAGGGTCCCCGTCGTCGTCGAGCGCCCCTCGCACGTAGCACTGCAAAAGCCACCGAGGAGGGAGCGCAGACGGAGACGGGGAGCGTCGAGGGCTAGCGTGGAGGGGAGGGAGGAGAGAGGGTCAGTGAGGGTTAGTGGGGTTAGTGGGAGGGGGGGAGACCCGTCGTCTTGTAGAGGTAACCACTCCGACCTTTCGGCGAGCGGGAGACGGGAATGAGGAGCAGGAGTGCGATGCTGCAGGTATTTATGGCACGGAGGCGGGCGAGGCTGACACCCGCTGTCAGACTGCAGCCTCCCCTCGTCGCGGCCGGGCTGCTCGCTGCGATGCGCCCGGGCGATATTGAGATTTGGCCGCTCAATCGCGTCGATGCGCGCTCGCCCGGCAACAATTGCACGGTATACCCCGCGTACTCCAAGATTTCCTATGCAGATGCCGCTTCGAAACTTGAACTAACCACGACACGGCTAGCGGCCTCTTCCGCGCTGTCGCTCTGCTCTGCCCACACACACCCAAAGTCCACGGCTTGTAACACGCTCGACGCTGCAGTACTATGACTTGGACTTGCAGTGTGCATCCCAGAGCGCCAACGAACGATCACCAGTACCACGCGAGTTCAGATCTTAACAGCTACAGATTGACTATACAATTTCGACCGACAACAGAGCAAACAGCGAAAGAAAGAAAGCGCATTTTGGTTTCCCCACCCGCGCGCCACCTGAATGAAGCGACGCACGAGCGGGTACTTATCCCGAGGACCACGTAAAGGTATGCGCCAGGGCCTCCGTTCGAGAGGCCCCTCCCTCGGGAGGACCTACCTTTGTAAACCCGTCGTCTTGTAGAAGTAACCACTCCGACCTCTCGGCGAGCGGGAGACGGGAATGAGGAGAGTGTGTGCTCTAGTGACGGTACTTATCGTCCGGGGGCGGGCGAGGCTGGCTCGGAGGAGGCTGACGTTCGATCGAGTGCATGGCCAACGGTTGTGGGCGCAGCGGCGGCGGTGATGAGGGCAGTCGATCGAGGAACCTGCTTTCCAAGTTGGGCGAATGACGGGGTGGCGTTCGATCGCGAGGACAGGATCGGGATCGGAGGACGCGTGCGACGCGACGCTTTCTATGCCAACGCCTCTCACGCGCAGAGCTTGCATGCAATACACACCTCTTCCTTCTCTCCCTCTAACGCATACTAACGCGCTACCTCTGCTAGATTGATAGCTACTACTAAAGATATGAGAGTAGCTGTCGTTGGCTCGGGCGTTTCTGGTCTTGCTGCAACATGGGTACACCCTTCGCTCAACCAATCCCTCGGTTCTTCGCATTCTAACGTTTCGCTCGCGCTCTTAGCTACTTAACGAACATACTGACCACGAGGTACACCTGTTTGAGGCAGACTCGCGCCCGGGCGGACATGCCAACACCGTTACGTACGCTCGCCCAGGCAAAGAGCCCACCGATGTTGACACGTAAGTGCACGGAGACAAGCGCAACGTGTGTAGACTAACTCGGATATTCTACGCTTTCATAGTGGCTTCGTAAGTGTTCTATGATACAAACGCATCGTTTTCTGACTTCGAATTCCAGATTGTGTTCAACCCGAGCACGTATCCGAACTTCATCAACTTCCTCAAACTCTACCCCGACCTGGCCGAGCGCATTCTGCCCACCGAGATGACCTTCGCCGTCTCGCGCGACATGGGCGTGTTTGAGTGGGCCGGGAACAACCTCGCGACCGTCTTCTGCCAGCCCTCGCGCCTCCTCGACCCGAACATGTGGCGGCTGATCTACGACGTGCTGCGTTTCAACGCTAGCGCACAAAAGCTTCTCCTCGAGCTCGAGAGCGAGGGTGTTCAGGACGAGGAGGTCTCCATCGGGGACTACCTCGAGCAAAACGGCTATTCAGACTCGTTTCGGGATAACTACCTCATTGTATGCGCCAGCATGTCTCTCCGTCTGTGTAGCCTCAGCTCACTTTTCCTGACACTCGCAGCCTATGACCGCCGCCATCTGGAGTACCCCTCCGGATAAATGCGCCCTAGACTTTCCTGCGCGGACGTTGGTAGGATCGCTGTTATGCAAGAGTTGTCGGGTGCCCACAACTGACGTATAACTTCGCAGATTCAGTTCATGTACAACCACCACCTGTTGCAGATCACCGGAAAGCCAAAATGGCTCACCCTCCGAGGCGGAAGGTAAAACTGTCCCACTTCGCCATCTACTACCAGTGTCTCATTCTATACTGCCTTCACAGCCGGACATACGTCCAGAAGATCCTCTCTACGCTGCCCGCATCGCAGCTGCACCTTTCCACGCCCATCCACGCCGCAAAGTCTATTCCCACGGAAACGTCGCACCAGGTCGAGCTGACGACCGCGGCGGGGGAGACGCACGCGTTCGACCACGTCATCCTCGCGTGCCACACGGACACGACCGTGCGCATCCTCGAGGCGGGCGGCGGGATGACGCCGGAGGAGACGCGCATCCTCGGCGCGTTCGGGTGGAACCAGAACGAAGCGGTTTTGCACTGCGACGAGCGCGTTCGTCCTTTCCTTCGAGTTGTTCTCTTGCGTGTGAGGCCAAGGCTGACTGCGTGATGTGGATAGCTCATGCCGGTGTCGCGACTCGCGTGGTCGTGCTGGAACTACCTCACACAGTCGGTGACAGACGCTGCTGGGCGGTACCTCCCGAACGTGAACCAAGTATCCCTGTAAGTCTCCTCCTTACTCAATTCTTATCGCACCATGTTAAGCGGCGTTCTTCCATGTGCTAGTACATGTGAGCCCTCTTATTCCACTCATTTCTGATGTCGTGCAGAACCTGACCAGGGCGCGCCCGGCAAGACTGGATGAACGAGCTGCAGCACCTGTCGACGGAGAAGCACGGGCCCGTGCTCGTCACGCTCAACCCGCCATTCGATCCCGCGCCCGAGCTCACCTTCGGCCGCTACAAGTACGATCACCCCATCCTCAGCCTTGAGGTGCGCTCTCTGCCTTCTTGCCATATCTCCCTTCCTTCCTCGCCCTCGCGCGACACTATCATAACAGAACGCTAACCACCTCGCTTCTTCTCTACTATCTCGCATCTGCACCGGCAGGCCATCCGCGCGCAGTCCGAGATCCCAACCATCCAGCGCACCCGCGGCCTCTCCTACGCCGGCGCCTGGCTCAAGTACGGCTTCCACGAGGACGGGTTCACGTCCGGCCTCCGCGCCGCCGCCGCCCTCCTCTCCCCATCCTCCCCATCCTCCCCATCCTCCTCATCCTCTGCGCCCTCGCCCAAAGCTACAAAGAAACCCCTACCCTTTGCGATCGCGGACGCAGACCGCCGCCCGGGCGCCCACGTCGTGTGGCTCGCGCGCGCGTTCGCCGCGCTCGAGGCGAGCGGCGCGCCGCGCGTGCTTGGGGCGCTGTTCGCGGCGCTCTTGGCGCTCCTCCGCGGGGTGCTTGGGAGGCTCGGGCTGGACCTGCGCCATCTGGACGCGCCTGCCAAGGCCGCGGCGGGAAGGCGGAAGGCGGAGTGATTCAGATTAGTTCGGGTGGTGCCTGTGGATTCAGTACGGATGGCGCACGTTTGCTGGAATAGCTGCGTATGGACCAGGATACCGAGTTTTGGACGACGTCCGTGTAGACCCGCAATGCGCAGTGCGATCCCGAGCGCGACGCCAGACAGACCGAGGGAGGCCTCGCCGACAGCGCGAGAGCGGTCGGACGGCCGGAAACCTTCACGGAGTTGACATTGACAAGATATAGTGATATATTGCAGGTCCAATGCGGGGGTACGTGACGTGGTCATGCCATGAGAATGTGCGGGTAGGGAGACGGATGCGCGTGAAACTATGTAGAGGATACACCGGAAACATGCGGGGAGCCGTGCAAGAGCGAGAAGCGGGGACCGGAAAGCGTATAGACGAGATAGATGTGGGGGAACGGAGAGAAGAGACGGAAGAGGATACAGAGGGAAGGAGGCAGGAGGAGGAGGCATTAGGCGGGGGCAGCCCTATGGTGGTATTCTACAACGTCCGTGGCGAACGATCCCCAGCATCTAGCAATGCAACGCATCTATCACTCACGACTATGACTGGCCCACCTCCTTGCCCGACGGCAAGCTGAACCGCACCTGGCTCCGCGGCGAGTCGTCCTCCTGCTCCCCCGGCACCGCGAGCCCGCCCTCGCCCTCCGCCTCCGCCTCGCTCATGTGCGCGGGCGTCGACGGGCTCGTCGGCGACAGGATGCGCGGCGTGACGTGCCCGCTCCGGTCGGGCTCGTCGGCGAAGCGCACCGAGCGCGCGGGCGACATCTCCCTGCTCTGCGTCACGCTCCGGATCGAGTCGATGCGCATATGCCGTGGGGTGTGCACACCCGAGCCGTGGCGCGGGCCTGGCGGCGGGCGCAGTCCCGCGCTCCGCCCCCGCCCCTCGTCGGGCGTCTGCGTTCCCGAGCCCGACGGCGACTCCTCCTCGGGCACGGACTGGCGCCGCGATGCGAGGTCTTCACTTTGAGAGCGCTGGATCACCTGTGGACGCTGCCCGAGCGCGGCACGCCGGATGGATGTGCGCTTGCGCGAGCCGCTGCCTACGGGGCGGGAGGGCGCGATCTTGGGCTTCGGGATCTTCAGCTTCGGGGCCTTGGAGCGGCCCTTGCCTGGCGAGCCCGACGGCGGGCCCCCGCTTTGGTCGGACATCCACCCCTCGTCCTCTTCGCTGCCTGCCCCCCCTTCTCGTTGTGCTTGCTGGCTGCGCCTCGATGGTGAGGTCTGCGGGCTGAGCGCGAGCATGGCGGCATGGCCGGCTTCCTTCGTCCTCTCACTCATCTCGTGCGCTTCGTGCATCACGCCTTGCTCGGCATTTTCGAGGACTTCCGTGACGTCTGCGGGTGCGTGTTTGATTTTGTCGCGGATGTCGCCCACCACCTTCGCCGACGCGCCCTCCGCCACGCGCACCTTGTCCGTCATCGTCTCGTGCGGACCGTACGCGTTCCGCTGCACTTCGACTTCCACCTGTAAGCGACGCCGACGATCAGCACTCTATTTCGCTTCGAACAAGGGTTCAAGAAGGGTACGAACCTCGTCCCCAGGGCCGTCGCGCCGCTCTATCACCTTGTGGGGGCCCTCGCGCCACTCCTGGTACGTCTCCGTGCCGTCGGGCGGGTTGTCTTCGCGCTTCTCCGCCGCCTCGCGCGGGCTCTCCTCCCGCTGCTTCTCCTCCTCGGACGACGTGCCGGCGACGGGCGTGAGACTCTCCTCGCGCTCGTGCCCGAGCCGGTCGCGGTTGATGACGATCTCCTCGCCCGGCTGCACGTGCCGGATCTGCGTCGTCCACTCGGGCAGGATCGTGCGCCCGCGGCGCGAGCCGAACGTCCCGATCGTGTCGTGTCGCGACCAGGTGCGCGAGACGGAGTGCACGCGCCGCCCGAAGGTGAAGAACGGGATCGAGAGCCCGTGCACTGCGATGGAGCAGAGCACCATGAACGCGACGATGGGCTGGATCGATGCCGCGAGGAGCTCCTGCTGCCCTTCGGGCGGCTCGTGCGGCTCGGGGAGCTGCTCGGCGGCGAGCGTGGATATGAAAATCGCGCCTGCGGCAATAGAGCGTGTTGGTCAGTCTCGTCCGTGCGCCTTCCACATTCGGGGCCAATTTTGGTGTACGCACCGATACCCATGGGCCCGAAGTGCCCGCTGAAGATGGCCTCGCGGAACGTCTTAATGTCCGGGATCCACCTGTATAGCGCAATGACGACGGGAAGCCGTCGGAGGATCATCACGAGGATTCCGACGACTATTAGGCGCCATACGGAGAGCGTCAGGTGCGGGTTGGCGAAGTCGCTGAACGGCATCCATGCGCCAACGAACACGAAGGCCGCAATGTTGAAGAGCAAGTCGATTACGGATGAGAACACGGACTCCTCGGTCTGCTTGTTGAAGAAACCGTCCCATGCAAACGCGGTTCCGCATGAGAACGCGGCGAGTAGGTCATCCGAGCCGAGGAGTGTTGTAGCGCCGATGGTCAGCATTGCAAGGGAGACGTATTGGGCGACGTATGACTGTCGGTCGATGAGATCTTTGCGCTCACAGAACTTCATGAGGTGTCGGAACCCGAAACCGAGCAGTGCGCCGAAAATGATGCCCACGACGACCTGGTCTGTACCAATCACATGAGTCAGCATATACCCGCAAATGAAGGCGGAGATAGCAGACGCACACAGCCAGAGCAGCACAAACCAGTCCGACACTGCCCGACCGGTAGAGGTGTCGATAATGAGGTAGAGGGCAAGGAAGAGGAAGGGGAATGCGGCTCCATCGTTGCATCCGCTCTCTGCTGCGAGAAGGTGTCGAAGATGGGCCGGAACGTGCTTGTCAGCGTACTTTCCGCCAACCACTGCTGCGGCGAGGATAGGATCTGTTGGCGTGAGGCAGGCCGCGACCGCCAAAGACGAAAGAAAGTTGAGACCAGGGATTAGCGCATATATCAAGGCGCCAGAAACGAACCAGCCCTGTATGCGAAGTTAGCATGAAATCACGGGCCGTAAGAGGTTCTACATACCCAGGTCATGACGGGGCCAAGCAGAAAGAGGAGACTTTTCCAATGCTTCTGCATATATGCTTTCGGCAGTTCGACTCCGATGGCGAACACACCAATGGCGAGTACGACGCGGGTGACCTCTAGAGTGATGGTGTTGATGACTGCTCTGTCGCCTCCTCCCCAACCCCTGGGGTCGAATATGTTGGCGCCATATGGTCCTAAGATATTTAGCAAGATGGTCGTGATGTGGAGCTGGTCTTGGCTCACCTATGACCACTCCGAAGAGGAAAGCCCAAATGGCTTCTCCGATGTAGAGCTGCACACGCTTAGTGTCAGAAGTCGCGTGAAACGCGCTGAGCGCAACATACCTTCTCACGGATGAATAGCGAGAACATCCCGAACTGAGAGGAGGGTTGAGAAGATGGAGAGAGCGAGGCGGGACGAATATGCTCACCAGGACGACAAATCCTCCCAACGCCGCATAGGCGATGTGGGGGATGGATACTTCGAACTGAAGGCTGTCTGAGGCCACCGTAGACCGAATACAACACAGAGGAACTCACTGGATGAAATCTCATGATGTAGACGTTGACGGAAGTCGTGTCTCGGACGTTTGTCTGGCGTTCACGGGCCGCCTGGAGCCCTGCGAGAGTACGAGGTGGACGCGAAGAGAGTGTGAGAGGTCGTGCAGGCCGTCGTGAGCGTTCGTGGTCGCCAGCGGCGAGAGTGAGGGCTATAAGGCGAGGGAGGTGGTGGTGGAGACGATAACGGGGTACCAAGAGCTTCGGTGCTGAACATAGGCTCCCCTAGAAGAATGCCGAGCGGCGCGGATTGCCCAGCCGATGATCTCAAAAAGCGGGAAAGTGTGGCAAGCCGAGGCTTTTGCGTCCCTGCTCGGCGTTCTTGTGCGCCTTCCGCCTGCGTCGCGCAGTCCTGCGGGCTCGAAGAACAGAAGGCAGGACGCGCGAATGAACGCGGGACACATTTTATACAACGCGGACGAGCGTAGTCGTCCGCCAGGCGCGGGCGCCTCCCCGCGTCCAGGGCCCATATCACGCGCTCGGATGTCCGGCCCACGAGGCTGACCCCATCGCCCCTGCGATCTCGCCGTTTGTTTGAACGCCGTCGACGTCCTCCGTGCCCTCCTCGTCGTCCCCGACGTCGTTCGGACTGCCCTCCGCGGTTGCTCATCCGACCGGAGCCTCGCGATATGAACGCCCTGCTCTGTCAGTCAGTCCCCCGCGTGCCGTTCTCGAAGCTTCGGCCTGCCTCCGATATCGTCCAGCAGCTGCTACGGCGCATGCGCAGCGCGCTCCCTCTTCGCGAGCCTCGCGAAGCACCGCCGGCCATGGGAACGCGAAGCTGACAGCCGCCTCCGCAAATGGATCACACGACGGACACGCGGGGCACGTAACTGGGGGTCGTGCTCGATGCCCCGCCCGCTGCGCGACATGATTGGACAACCCTCTCCGTGCATGTTAACTCTGTGGGAAGCCTGGGTGAGCACATCACTCGAAATACCTCCTCCAAGCGTTTCGCCGGGCGGTCTATTCGCTCTGGCCAATACCGCAACCTCCCTTTACGTGGACATTGCACGGCGGAAACGATACGGGCGAGCCTCACCCGCGCGATAACGTGGACCCATCATCCTACGCTGCACTTTGTCTGACCTGTGCACGGCCTCCCAGGCCCCGAAGAGGTAAAATTGCGCTGGCCTTGCCATCTTTGCCGCGGAGAAAGGCCTGGCCACGGAGACCTGCAGGACGGCGCACGTCTTCCTGGCGTAATGATGGTCGCGCTCGCCGCCATGCGTCCTCAGGGATAGGTACGCTGCCCTGTCCCCTGCAGCAATGAAACGACGAACTTTAATGGCGGATGACGCTCAGCTTGGTGCTATACCTGGAGGTGGCAGCGCTTGAGTCTTCCCGGACGTCCACGCCGTCGAGTATGAGGAGGTTCTATCGGACGGGCCCGTAGCCGCCGATCTCTACGGGGGAGTTTGAACGGAGTTAGTGACCGTGGTCTGCTCGTCGCCCGTAGGCGAACTGAGAAGCGGTGAGTGTACGCGACATGAGATGCGTTGACCTCATTCCGGCGCAGCGTGGACCAGGACGCAGGGGACAGGCCAGCCGGATGCGGATCCCTGTGCAGCCTCGTGTCGACAACCCCACGCAGCCGGAGCCTTCAGCCTACGCTCCCGATTCGCGTCCACGAATATCCTCCGCAGGCAACTCGACGCGCGGGGCCCAATCTCCCTGTAATCTCGGATGCCGCACTTCCCAGCTTGCTCAGAACGCCGCGGACTAGATTTCAGGCTTCACCGCATGTCTAGCTGCTTCGATCGAGGAACGCCCTCCAGCGCGCAGGCTCGTGTTCGCCTGAAGCTTCAAGGATGCGCGCACTGCACCCGTTCGCCATGGTGAGCGATCGCCATCGGTACATGCGGCTCCGTCGCGGCGGCTGGTTTGCCAAGAGTACTCTTTGTGGCAGCCCGCTCGACTGATGGAGTTAGAGTGCAGACAAGCACGTTGATATAGCCTAGGGGCGACAACGGTGCGCCCGCACATCCACCTCTCTCATAAACGCGCTTCACGCGGGAGTCGGCACGACGATGTACCCCGCCGGATGCACGAAGACGCGACATGCCTCCACTGTGGAGCAACGCCTCGCTCTCTCGCTCGCCTAGCGAGGTGCTCGTCGCCGGCGTACTACCACGATGCTTCCAGAGAAGACGGGCCTGCGGCTCTGCTCTTGCTACGGGGCGCGGAACTCCGAGTCACCTTGACCCTAGTCGCGGATGGAAGGCGGCTGAAGTACCGCAATACGCGCCGACGACGGCGGCAGATATACCGCAATCCGTGCCGAGCGCAGGCGAAAGTGCCGCGATGCGCGTACATGCTTCAGAGCACCTGCCTGAGGGCCTGAGCTTGGAGCTGTCGCAGATGGTTCTTGCGTCAACGGGGTGACTTCTCGAGAGGGTCTGGGGTTCTCAACACGCTGGGGCGTAAGGGAACTCGCCTCACCGCTCCATTGGGTGAACACCTGCTTTCAATCCCCCCCACGGCATGCTTGCCCATACGCATCCTGTTGCTGTCAAGGTGCCTCGCAGCACGCCCGGATTTTTGCAAATGACCCTCGATACACGGTACCTTTCTGCGGTCTGTCACAGGAGGGTTCACGAGACGGCCTCTATCTTGCGAACCGCTCATGTCACTGCGGTGGTGTACGATGTGCTTCAACCAGGTGCGCGCGACAGAGAGGCCTCTGAAATTGACGGTGCGACTGATCACCCCGAAAATAGATATGCAGAGCGTACAATACCAAACTTAGTAGGAGACACACATATACACCCCGCATCGCCACCGTCAACTTTCAACCCGGTAACAAAGAAGGAAAATCGGACAGTCGCCGTCGCCAACCCGCGCCCCTCAGACCTTCGCGCCGCAGCGCACGCACCGCTTCTCGACGTCGGTGCTAGAGGGAGAGGGAGCGATAGCGGTGAGTCGCTCGGTCGCTATGCATGATCGGGATAAGTAACTCACAAGAGACAGATCAGACCGCAGGGGAAGAGGAGGATGGCGCAGATGATGCCGCACACGCCGTGCTTCTTCGAGACGTCGTGGTTGCCCGCGGCGCACATCGCCATCACTGTCGCAGACAGTCAGCACGGAGGTATGGACGTCCGCGTCGGCGTAGAGGTGGGTGCGCACGTACGGTTGTCCTGGTACTGCTTGCCGACGGTAGCGCTCATTTTGGAATAGGGAGGGGTGCGGTATGTGGGTATGAAGAAAGAAGAGGGATATACGGGCGTGGGACGCGGAGACGAAAGGAATATGGCGCGAAGAGAGTGAAAGTGGGTGCGGCTAAAGCGCAGAGGGACCGGGCGACGAGAGACGAGCGGAGGTGAGTGAGGAGCGAAGCCACCTGGAGGCTCACATCTTATACGTTTTCACTTCTGGGGCACTAGGTAGACCATCATCCAGGCGTCGTCCGCCGAATCGCGCGCGTGTGTCCTTACCCCCGGAAGGACATCAGCGCCGGACGTCGACCGCATACCACAAACTGAATTTGCCTCCGCCGCGCACCGGGCTGTTGATCGCGTCGAGAGCCTGGTGCTATGTGGCTCTGATCTGTTGTCACTCGCCGGTAGGCGGTGGATGCAGTATTTCGACGTCCGCTCCGCCAGTCTTCGGTTCCGACATCGCGAGGTTACGAAGTGCGAAGTCATGATGCGTGAAGATCAATTGGACTGCCAGCTGGTGAATTTGCACCCGTGCGAAGCGATGCATTTCGCATACAACGGCTGGGATTTGGTAGGGACCGCACCGCTATATGCATCTCGTTCGTCCCAAGCCATAACAAGACGCTCCGGCCTCGCAGGGCCCTTCCGCTGTGAGTAGATCTCTAGCTTTTGTCGAGACGGACGTGCTTACCGGTTCTGAAGGAGTTCGCTCGCCTTCAATTGGCCATCTGCAATCGCGAGTGTCTCCCACATCTCCCCACATTTGACCGTCGACTGAAAGGAGACAGAACCTTAACGGCGGCAAGCTGTCCACCACATGCTATGTCGTAAGGCCGCCATCGCAGTCGGCAACCAGATTGCAGACGTCAATGCGACGCCCATCCCGCTGGGCGCAAACGCTAAACAGGGCCAAGACGAACAGGTGCGATGAATACATACAGACAGTGTACAGCACTACGGTATTAACAAGCGGCGGACAACGATATTGCACAGCTTTACAACGGAGACACACCCAACGACGTCCACCCCCATGCGGCCCCGAAACCGATTTACCCCCTCTCCCCATCATTCCACATGGATATCAGTCCTGTGCACCCCGAAGACACTCATCATATGCCCCGACGTCCTCGGCCACGCAACGCGCGCCAGGTCCAACCAGCGTCTTGGGACCGATATGGGACTTTCATCCTACGCGGGTGCCGCATCGCACGCACCGCTTCTCCACGTCGGCGCTGCATATGTAGAAAGCGGTTAGCGCGATCAACAAGAAGCTTCCCCCGGACATGCACCAGCGGACACCAGCATGCGCCATCACCACAGCTCGGGATTGGCGCCATACCGGCATCATGGCTCATGGACACTCACAAGAGACACAGCAGGCCGATGGGGAAGAAAACGATGGCGCCGATGATCCCTGCGATTCCATGCTTCGTCTGGATATCGTGGTTGCCCGCCGCGCACAACGCGAACACTAGAGACGCACGCACGACAAGGCCGCCGAAGACGTCCAGCATTCCAAAGCGGTCCTGTCAATAAAGGCTCATGCTGATGGGCGAGCGCAGACTCGTCGCTCACGTTGTTGCTGGTATTGCGCGCCCGCGCTCAACTGTTGTTGTGGGGGGCCTTGCGGTGGCGGGTAGCCCGGCTGAGGCGCTTGTGGATACTGGTATTGCGGATATCCTGACGCGCCCGGAGCTCCAGGCGGCGGGGAACCGTTCACCCCTGGCGTTGGGGTGTACATATATGAGCCCTGCGGCGAGCCAGGGTACGGTTGTGGAGACGGGTGGGCGTATCCTTGTGGTGGAGGAGGGCCTGGCGGAGGGCCGTAGCCCGATTGTTGCTGAGACTGGCCGTATTCGGGCGGCGGCGGTTGCGCCGGGCCTGAACTCTTCTCGTCGATCATCCTGATGGAGGGCGGGCGCGGACAAAGCTGTCTGGGACAGGAAACAGGGAGGCGAGGGGACGCCTGCGACAGCTTAGAACAAGGGGAGGGAGTAGGAGGTTCGCCCTCAGCAACCGGCGCCGTAGGTATTTGCGAGATTGCAGCAGGCAGGCGTGGAGCTGGGCTGTGTATACGTAAAGCTCCGCTTCGGCTTGTGTTGTACCCACGCTGCCAGGTTGGCGGTCGACATCGAGTCCACTCGCGGTAGTCGAGAGGTTGACAGCTTGTTGATCTTGTCTGCAGGCGGCTGCACTAGCACGTAAGTTGGTGAGTATCACCGGCCTGCGCGCATCATATCAAACAATGTAGGGACGCGACGGCGTGGCTTTATCATGCTTCGAAACCACACAGAGGTCCGCGGTCCGAGAAGTTCGCAGTATGGGTGAGCGGTGCGGGATTGCGCCTCGCGATGGCTGCGGTGTGGCTTGAACTTGCGACCGATGGGCGCACGTTCGTAGGTTATGCCAGTCCTGCTACTGTCATCTGACTTGCGTTTGTGAATATCTGCCTGCTGAACGGAGACGAAGTCAACACATGCCCTGGAGGTACGAACGACAGATGAACCCATACCACACGTACGACTCCCTCTTTCCTCTGCCCTCGAACGAATGCCGACATTCCCAGCTGTCTCTGGTCAGCGTCCTATCTCTCAGCGACTCTCACTGCTTCCGCGAGCCTAAAGGTCAGATAGCCTTCCACGCGATATAGGCGGAACACACAGAGTGATTGAATCAGCGAGTACAGAGGACGACAGCCAGGTAAGTATGAACAAAGAGCCCATGCACCGCACAGCGAGAGGTAGCCGGTAAAGATACAAAGAGGGGAGCGCGGCACGCGACGCGAGGCAGAGCGCCCGCGCGACCATGCCCGCGGGAGAGACACCGAACAACAACGGAAGGGTGGCTGACGACAGACAATTATACGGGGGCTATGTCGCAGTGGCGGTGAGGGGGGGGGCGGGAGCGGCAGGGTGCGCGGCAGTCAGACACGGGTAGGTAACGGGCGCTGGCCCGGAGGTTGGGTTGCCCGTGGGGGATAGGGTGCGCACGTTCTAATGGTACATTCGGTAGCTTGTGCGCGGGTGCGTTTTACCATGCTTCCGCATAGGTGGTGCCCTACGCAGAATGTCAGCCTATCTGAATCACAGAACGTGCGGGGTATAGACACGTACGGAGGTGAGACCGCCGCTCTTGTCGGCCTTGGATGGCGATAGCGGTGATTGCTGCTGGCTGGTCAGAGAGGGTACAGAGGGGTGATGGTGGGGGAGGGTAACGCACTCCTTGTTCCGGATCGAGGTGGATGGTTCGTTGGGTGACCTTGCCGACCATGAGGAACGTGGGCATGGTGTTGGTCTCTGCATCTGTGCCGCGGCCGCGACTAATCCTGCGCGTGTTCAGCCTGTAGAGCATGTCAGGATGTGTACATCGATAGATGGTTAGGCGGGAGACGTACGCGGCAAGGAACGAGTTGGCGTATACTGGGCGAGGCGATGCGTCAATCTGCTAGCGACATTCATTGTTGCACACGAAGCTCACCTTTGCTCAGGACGAAGTAAACCGCCATGAAGATGAAGTTGCCGGGCATGAAGTTGTACTGCGCTCATCAGCACTGCCGCTCCCCTACTGACAATGCTCGATCAAACTCACCAGGATCAGGGTGGTGAGACTCAGCAAACTATTTAAACCCATGATCAGCACTGCATGAGACGACGTAATTCATCGCCGTACCTCGTCAGGCCACCTGTGCTGATGGCATAGATGATCAGCGAGTTGACCACGGAGTCATCTCTACAAGTGCACCAGGCCATCAGCATGGTCATTAGACAAGATTATGGTTCACATACTTCCGGTGACCAGTGCGCAGGTTACGGAGGAAGAAGCAGAGCGCAGAGGCGATTATGACGTCGGTGGCCATGCCCAGGCCGAGCGAGAGACTGCCAATGACCTTCATGTCCGCGATGTTGGCGAGGCTGTCGAGCTGGAAACTAGATACGAAGTCAGAATCTTGTAATCAACAGTGTCAGCGGAGAGGTTGACGCACGCTTTGACAGTGTAGACTATTGAGAGTTATATGGAGAGATCAGACACATCGAACCAACTGAGTTCTCTGTCAGGGTGGCTTACCACAGGCGACCGCTACAGAAGCCGGGGATCGGTCAGTATGTGCGCATTTGTCACATATCGTGAAGACATACCCAGCTCTGCGAAGGTCAGCAGGAACTGCACATATGTTCAGATGGCTGGCTTCACGTCGTAAGGCAAAGTCGGACTTACGATCAGGCCTGTCACGAAGACGTTCTGCTTGCTGACTGGTTCTCAGGCGTAAGAGATCACATCTGGAGCCGCGGATAGACTCGGGCAGCTTACATCGCCATACACGCAGCGCGAAGTTACTGTCGAGGGCGCGGACGTTTAGCGGGTCAATGAGTAGGCAGCGATGGATGTAAACTTACATCTTGACAATGGTTCCTGTGATGACCTGGAGGTGGCGCGGCGTGTGAGCGGGGACATCTCGCATATTGACTGGCACTTACGCCAAACGTGATTTGCAACTGCGGAATACATGAGCGCTTACCCCGCGGACGCGACAGAAAGACTCACGATGAGAGACCATATTGGTGGCGCGAGTAGGATGGATACAATTCCCCAGTTCCTGAATGCGCAGCGTTAGGCAATGTCGAGAAGGAGTATAGGGTAGCAGACGTACGAGACGAGATAGCTGTAGACGGCGTGCGAGATGAGAGCCTGATCCGCCAACTCGATCAACCTTGCGCGACGTCAGCGCCCATAAAAGCCCACAACCGCTACGCGACGCCCACCAGAGTCCGACGACCTAGAGGTGTGAGGATCATGGGTGAGCACTCGCCCGGAATACGCGGGGAGCTTGGCGTCGCGTACCAATAGTTTGTAGAACGGCTTGTCGAGCGGGTATCGCTTGAAGTATGTATACGCTTGTGTGCTGAGAACGCCGAGGCAGCTGGGCAGCGCACCGCAGTGAGTATATAGCCAGCGTCCGCGGTGGGGACGGCACGTACATGCTGGACGCGGCGAAGCCAGCAAAGGCCGCGCCGAACGTGTTGTCCTTGCTAAACGAGTGCGCGACGGCCTCCATCCTATCCAAAGTCCGGCCGAAGAGAACGAGAGACGGGTGCGGGTCCGAGTCGAGGCGCAAGAAAGCGTAAGGACAGTGGGGGCCTCAAGCCGCGAACAGTGTGGGCGACCTGGGACTCGGAGGCGACGGGTGAGGGGAAGAAGACTGGGAGGGTGGAAAGGTACTGGAGAGCGCGAGCGCCAGGCTCGCCGTGCGACATGTGGGCAGCGTGATGGGGCCCTGTGCACTAAATTCACTCGCGATGCTCGTCCAGACCCGCGGCCCATGGTGGTCGGGTCTCTGCCGGTTCTCTCTGCAGGATCGACGGAAGAAAGAAAGCCCTCTGATCCCTCCGCCGCTTTGGGTCCCAGCGCTCCGGAAGCAAACGGCAGATCTCACCCTCATAAGTGCTCTCAATCTCCGCGTGGCACACGCGAGCATGCACAGTTGCCTGCCCTCGCTCGTCAGAAAACAGTCCGAGACCCGCTACATCGCGCAAAACATATCCCTTGCGCGCACTGCAGACAACGCACACAAGCCCGAGCCAAGAGACGTCGATGAGACCGATATTGCATTAGCAGCCACATCGCGATCCCGTGCGCTCATCCCTCCTCCTCCTTCACGACCACACCCTCCGGCAGAACCTTACCCGGTGCTCGCAATACTGCGTTATCGTTCTCCCCCCCTCGGTCTCCGTCCTGTCGGCCGGCCCTCTCCCCGCGCGTCATGACTGTGCCAGGGCCTGCTATATGAACCGCCCCGTCCGCCGGGTCCCTCGTCGAGCTTCCCTGCGTTGGAGAACGTTCCCCCAGCCGGGCAAGGCACACGCGAAGTGCCCCGCCCGTCGCGCCCGCGCCCGTCCGCGCGACCTCCGCGACGCCGCGCAGGACGTGCGCTGGCGCGAGCACCCGCCGCGGCCCCGCTGCCGCACCAGCAGTCGCAGCCGTGGCGCGCCGCGCGCGCTCGTGGCGTCCCGTAGCAACGCGCAGGGCGGCCTCGTCCTTGCGCAACGTATCCACCCCGCGACCGACGAGCTGCCGCACCAGCGGCTTGAGTAAGACCGCCAGGAGGGCTGATGGCGCCAAGTGCGCAGCCGCCCCGGCCCGCGACATCGTGCTTATCGTTGAGAGCGGCGCGACGTCATCGTCATCAGTATGGCGGGCGTCGCGCCGTTGCGGGAGGCCAGTCAGGCGTTGGATAGCAACGACGAGCTTGGGGTCAGCCACCGAGACCAAGTCGGTGGGAGCATATGCGCCAGCCTGGGCCGCAGTCGGCGGCGGCGCCACGAACATCGCGCGACCGAGCCCGTACGGGGCCCGGTCTTCCGCGCTTGTGGGCGCAAATTTGAGGATGGCATCGACGTCGAAGATGGGGGCACGCGTTGGTTCTGCGTCTGTGCCTGCGAACGACATACACAGGCCCCGCTCCAACGCCGCGTCGAGCGCGCCCGGCTTGATGTCCATGGGCTTCACATCTTCGTCCACGACGTTGGGGTGGTAGATCCGGTGCAGCCCACATGTTCGACAGAAGGCGTTGCCATCGTACGCGCCCGGAGCACGCCGTCGCCGTGATGCTTTTGCCTGCTTCTGCGATTCTGATTGTGTGTGCGTGTGATTGGATCGCAGATAGAAGCCCTCGTCTTCGAGCCAGCGGTAGACGTCCACGGTTGTGAGAGGAATGGTGTCTGTGCCGGGGTTCTGCTCGATGAGCTGGGAATAAGCATCTCGTATAGCTCGCGCGCGACCCATCTAGCGATAGAAGCAGTGAGTTCGTTTACGTTCACCAAAATTCACTGTGCCTGACCTCGATTGCCTTCCGACGGCCAAAAGTCATACTCTGTAATTGGGCAGGATTGTTGGCCAAAGTGTATGGTAGGCGCAATGAGAAGCGGCCTTTGACGTCTGCAGGATTTGCGATAAGCTGACTGGATATAACATATGTCACGGATACCGTGCCTTTCAACGTCATGGGGAACTGCGGTAGCAAGCTGCGCAATCTCACTGCGTAGTCTAGAAGGAAGGATTACTGAATTTTAGAGGAAGATCTATAGATGGTGAACGACATACCAGGCTCGGGTTCCTCTTCTTCCTCTTCCTCGGCCTTGGGAGCCTCCGGAACGTTGGAAGCCGGGTCCGCGTTCTGCATATCTTCCAGCGATGGCTCCTTGATATCGGCGGGGACGGTGAAGAGTTCGGTGCTACGGTCTAACTCGACGTCGAACACTTGCTCATCCCCTGCGACAGGGTTCGCATAATGCATCGGGTCCAACTAATCGGACGATCCATATATCAAGATTAAATAAAGAGGCGGGGCTTGTTTGGGGAAGACGCACCTCTACCCAATGCTCGATTTCTGTCGGAGGGTTCATGGTACCCGCCCATGTGAATGTGAGGCGTGCCAAAAAGGGCTTCTCTGTCGTGCTAGTCACAACGAAGGGCGGCTCAGAGACGACGATGGGCTCTGCTAGGGTGGCGGGCGGAGGATCGGTGACGCAAGCAACGGTGAGCTTGCGCAAGATGGTCGATATCGGAAGGCTCTATCAGGCATGTGAGCGGCGAGGTCGCATACCAATGAGGATAGACCCACGTATGAAGGAGAGGTGACCGACAGCCTCCATCGGTGGGTGTGATCTGGATACCGGGAGGGGCGGCGGTCTACCATATCATCTTAGATGGACAGTGGTAGTAGAGATTAAAAGACGTACTTGTAGGAAGGAAGAGACTATGGTCGACTATGTTGACGCGTGCGTTGATGTGGAATCGGGTTCCAGCAAGCGTACGGAGTGCAGATGTCTCCTTGCCGTTCAATTCGCCTGACACCACATCGGACTCGGGCTCCGGTGTCTTGTCCTCGGATGGAATGTTGCTGGATAGTGCGCTGAGTGGGACCACTTCGTCTAGCTCCTTCCGAGCGATGTTGCGGTGAGCGTAAGGCTTGCGCCAGGTGGGCCGGGTGTGCAATCCCGAGCCTCCAGAAATATCTCCGATATCCACGACGTCATCCTCGTTTGCGCGGACGTTGATACATCGCTTCCTCGGCGCACGACCAAGGAAAGGCGCGAGGGCAGGAGTGTCGGCGTGATACCCCAACGTTTTCGTGAGGTGTGCGCTTGGCTTTGGACTCTCCTCACGGGGCGCGTCTTGAGCTGTTGCCTCCGCGGGTGCTGGTACTGTCTCATTCGCCACCTCCGACGTCGAAGGGACAGCCGGGGAAGGCTTCCGGGTGGGTAGGGTGACACCCACCGCGATCTCGAACAACCGCCTCAAACTCGGGAGGCTTACACCCCCAACCTCGATCCCACACGCTACCACCCAGTCGCGCTCGTTCTCGGGCACGAGCACGGCGCAGCTCTGCACGCACTCGTCGTGGCTGCCGTACTCGATCTGGTGCCGGAGGCGGCAATGGTTCAACAGCCCTTGCAGGCTCGAAAAGTCCGACCGTGCGCAGACGTGGCAGGCGAGCTTCGCGACCTCTGGGGGGTCGGTCGCGGTGTTGCGGATGTAGAGGAGGCGTTCACGGGGAGCGGGTGCCGCGCGTGGGGGGCCGCGAGTCCGTGTAGACCGCGAAAGGGCACTGGGTATAGTAGTGTGTTCTGTGGCAGATGCAGGGGCCGGTTGAAGGAGAGTGCTGTTCACGGGGTGGAGAGGTTGGGGTGCTAGCCTGATCTCTCGGTCGAAGATGAGGTCGCAGGGGGCTTCAATAGCATCCAGGGCATCCAACGACGCGGTTCGAAATTCATCTGAGCCTGCTTCGCATTTGAGGTCGCAATAAATGCGAATAGAAACGATAGAACTCACGTGAGCCGACGCTCTTCTGAAGAGACTCCTGGAGGAGTAGTGCCCAAGTGATGCGGGATTGCACAGTATCAGCTATGCGTTGACGGATCGCTACCTCGAGGTCAATTTCCTCAAGAATGACCTGTTGGAAACTTGGGCTATATGCACTGTCAAGACCTACTCTCGTTAGCCGATCACACAGGACAGGCATGCGACGCACAATGGATTAGTACTCACGCGGTGAGATCCTTTGCCGCTTCCTCGGTCGCTCGTTGGCTTCGTCGGCATAGTCCGCGCGAGGGAGGGTTTGCTCTGGGTTCCTGTTGACAGACCGAGCCATTCCATAGAAAAGCGCTTGCAGGGGTATGCCAGTAGGAGTGAAGGATCCGGAGAACTCTCAGACAGGTTACTCCGATATAGACAAGGATTCAAAGTTGCCGGTTGCAGGTCGAGTATCGCACGCAGCCTGAGCAAGTGAGGAGGCAGCCTGAGCAAGCGAGGAGGCAGCCAGAGTTGGGTTTATATCACAGTGCTTTGCGTAGCACGGAGACAAAAGTACTGCAAGGGAGGATTTTGAGCAAACGGGCAGCAGATGAGCGAGTCCGAAAACCACGGACACGGTGAAGCCTCTGAAAGCGAGAGGAACACTGAACATTGGCATTGTGTTTACAAGCACTGCGATTTGTAGGCGATATGGCCGAGCGGTCTAAGGCGCTAGAATCAGGATGTTGTCCTATCTAGTCCGAAAGGGCGTGGGTTCGAATCCCACTGTCGTCACTTGTTTTGCTTTTTCTCTTTTGTGCGAACACCCCATAATCCGTGAGGCTTTCCCATACAACATGATACCTGATTCTCATTCTTCTCGCCTTCATGCCCTTCCAAAAAAAAAAGTCTAGAGTGGACGTGCATGGTCGCGTCTTCTACAGGCAAACACACGTGATCGCGTGGAACCCGGTGCCGTTTGACACTTCCGACGACCTCGCGGCAGTCGTCCACTGGCTAGTCCACTGAACTCACTCACTTTCCCTCCCTTGAGTCGCAGGTAAGTTGGTGCTTGTGGTTACGTTATGCTCGGAATGCTACAGTTGCCTGATCCAATGGTACTCTGTCTGGTTAGCGCATGAGTACTAACCGACGCATCCCGAATGTCCATTCGTAGCGTAGTTCGCCAAGATGAAGCGGTTACGTAGACGTCGCTTCCTAGCTTGCGAGTCCGCGGACTGTTAGGTAACTGCGACAATGTTCCTTGCACTTTGCCACGTCCATCTCGTAGACTGCTGAACATCTCTCAGTTCAAGCTTCACCCACTGCGCGAGTCGCCAACATGGCCAGCAGTGCTACCCTAGCGAATCCCAGCAAACTCCACCGCATCCCTCCCGAGGTGCTCGAGAGGATATGCTTCGTACTGCTGAACCTCCGCCTTTCTAAGCGTGGTCACAAGCATATTGGCTGTCGGACGGTCGCCGCGCTGGCCAGGACGTCCCGCCTCTTCCACGAGCCAGCACTCAACGTCCTCTGGCGAACCATTCCCGACATCGCCGTACTGTTCTTTACCCTCCCCGAGAACATCTACAGAAAAAGTCCTCCCAGGAAACGGAGTTACTCATCTGAGGGATGCCTGCTGTTCGTGAGTGATGTCGTCTACTCTATGACACCCTTGTAACTCGAGCCGGTCTGACGGGCATTGACAGAGCTTCGTCGGACGTGCGCCCAAGGAAGCTCACCTTGAGCGATTCTTGGCCTACGCGCGGCGTGTACGAGCCATCGACCACGACGTCCACCACGCGACATGTGCGCAAAACTACGTCGCCGCGCCCAAAGCCTACGACAAGCTCGCAAAGGTCCTCGGCGCCCGCGTGCTCTTCCCCAACGTGGAGACCATCCGCTACCAGAGTAGAGACGTCGCGCCCATGCGCTCATTCCACTCCTTCCACGTTCTGTTCGGTCCGAAGCTCCGGGAGCTGGACATACACAGCTTCGACTTCCCGCCCGCCAGTGTGTTCGAGGGCCACGGGCCGCCGCTCGAACCCGAGGACGAGGAGGCCTTCGCGCTGATGCTGAAGAAGCTACGAGACGTTGCGCCTCAGCTTGAAGTGCTTGACATTTCCATGCGGCCGGCTGGGAAGACAATCGCGTCCACGGCGGCCGCTGTGGTACCCGACTTGAAGCATCTCATGTCTTTGAGGCTTTCCGAAGGTACTATACCTCTCACTGCCGCCACGTTCGCACACCTCGCTCGCCTTCCGCACCTCACCACACTGGAGTTCAGCGCAGACGAGCTGTCTTGGGCGAACGATCTCGTGCCGCTTGCCGCCGCAAAAGACACCCTCTTCCCAGCTCTGTGCGAGCTCAACATCATCGCGCCGACGCTCACCATCCCGGCGGAAGTCCTCCGCCTGGTCGGGTCTCCTCGAGTCGCCGAGCTCTCAGTCAGGGCGCTCAAAGTGGTTCTTCGTCAGCAGATAGACCCGTTCCTCGCTGCGATCGCCGGCATGCGCGCCCGAGCGCATATTCGCGAGCTGTACGTCCGTGTGTCTGACGTCGTCGCGCGCCCCTCCGGTTCGCCCACAAACGACAGCCAACCCCCTCGACCTATAGGCCGAGCGACGCTCGAGCCCTTGCTCGCCTTGTCCAGTCTCGAGGACCTCCTCCTGGACGTGCGCTGCCCATTCGACGTTGACGACACGTTCCTGGAGCTCGCCGCGGCGAGCTGGCCAAACATCGAGCGTCTCATCCTCGGCACGACGACCAGCTGGGGCATGCTCGGGGACGACTTGCTAGTCCACGGCCGCGACGAGAGCGAGGAGGTCCCTGACCTTCAGAGCATGGACATCACACACGCCGACGACGAGCCACAGGAGATCGTCGGACACGGTTTCCACATGCCTCGCGGTCCGTGGCGGAAGCCGCGCGCGACGCTGTTCGGCCTCCGCGCACTCGCGCAGCGCAACCCGCACCTCGACGTGCTCGGGCTCGAGCTGAACGCGGATCTCTCCGAGGTCCCGCCCTCGCGCCTCGAGAGACGGCCGCTGCCGGGCGCGCGGCGGCCCCCGCTCGACACGCTCGCCGTCGGGCTGTCGCCCATCTCGGACCCGTTCGCGGTCGCCGCGCTCCTCTCCGACGCGTTCCCCGCGGTCGAGAACATCGAAAGCAGCTGGGAGGAGGCGGAGGATCCCTACGAGTATGACGAGGACGGGGACGAAGACGGGGACGGGGATGAGTTTGGGGGGCTCACGCTGGTGGAGAGCGAGGACTGGTCGGACGCACGGCGGTTCAGGAAGCGCTGGGAGGCGGTGGCGCCGCTGGTCGAGCTGTTTGCGTTGATACGTAGGCAGGAGCGGCGGTGGAAGCGGAAGGCGGCCGGGCTTGAGGATGACCAGGATGTGTGGCTGATGGAGAAAGACTCGGACATAAATATGGACGCGTTGACGGAGGAGAGTGATGATGATGACGAGGATGGCGAGGATGGCGAGGACGGGTCTGATATGTCCGAGTAGATGCAGTTCACCTAGCTGTGGATGTATTAGTCTTGCTCATCCTCATCCACAATACCGTGGGTCACCTCGCGGCTCGTTACTTCTCAGAACCGTTTGGCTTCAATAGGATGTATCAGTCACGTGACCGCGTCGCGATAGACTGGCGAGGGCAAAGGTCTGTGCTCCCGGCTGTCGCATTCCGCAGCTGTCGACATGTACGTCTCATTATTATTCATACCTCAACCTATGCTATGATACGACTTGCAATCAAGCGGTAGAGATCATACTTCAAGGGCCAACGACGCAACACGAAACTCCCATCTTGGTACGCACGCTGCACGCGTCGAGGTATACTCACAATGGCTTTCGGATTTTACAGTCTCAGTGACTTGACTCATATGGCGCAGCCGACGCCAGGAGTAACATCACACCGTTAAGAACCGAAAAGAATGTGATTGACGTCTTGGCACGTAGTAGTAGCTAGTAGCATATCGCAATGTCCGTGCAAACTGTCCAGACTCTGACAGCCTCGGCGGTACGGGTACTCTCGACATAGCGCTGCCCTCACGCAGACACGGCCGCGGAAGCGCTAGGCGCAAAGAAGGGGAGAGAGACAGCGAGGGAGGGCGTCGCGAGGGTGGACGACACCGGCAGCGAGGAGACCACGCTGCTGGCAGCCGACTTCGTGATGGTGAACTTCGGGGAGGTGTTGCCCGAGTCGCCAAAGACTGAGAAATCGTGACAGTCTCAGCATGGCGGACGATGCAATAGAAAAGCTATGATACGTACGGACGATGATGTAGTCGTCGCGCTCCGCCGCGTCCGCAGGGACCGTCACCTGGGCAGAGCCCGCGGTGATGGGGAAGCCCGCCGCGAGGGGGTCCTCTGCGGGGTTACATAGCACTATCAGAGCTGACCTCGTTGCGTCACGAAGGGTCAACACATACCGACGTCGAGGTGCTCGTTGATAGAGTCACCCTCAAGGTAGCCGAGGAGGATGAGACCGGTCTGGTTCCGGGCATCCTCCGGAATGTCGGCGGTGTCCCAGGTGATGGTCTGCATCGAGCCAGCGGGCCAGACGTCGCCAGCCTTGGGGGCGGTGACGTGGGGGCGGAAGACAATGTCGACCTTGCCAGGGGTATAGGTGGCAGGCGCAGCGGAGACCGCGGTGGCGGCAGCGGCGAGGGCGGCGAAGACAGTGGCGAGCTTGGTGGAGAACATAGCGGCGGGGGGTGTTATCGTTAGCGTGCGGAGACGAAAGGACAGGAAGGGGGCGTAAAGAGAGGCTGAAAGAGACAGTGCAACGGGTTGCGATGGGGGCCTCCGTCTGGGGGGAGGGGGGTTCATATACCACCCTCGGCTACGGAGAGAAGCCCTTCTAGCGCTGCTGGCCGTCGGGTCGTCCGCGCGGACAGGCGCGGATATACCTGGCCCGCACGCGCGTCGTGAATGTTTACCACTGCGCCGGCTACTGGACGCGAATTTCATGCAGGCTCAGCCTACGCCGGCGGCGGCAGTACCTGACGAAGTGCCGCGATATGCCATTGGCAGCTTCCGACCTCACGCATGAGTGAGCAGCTAACTTGTAGCGTAGCTGAGTGTTCAAGGCACTTACATTCCCCTCGGAAGTACCCAATAGTCGATACACGGTGGCGGCTGCAACAGATCTGCCGGTCGCGCGTTCACTATAGACGGTGACGTGAGCAAGGGTGTAGCCGATGAAGATCTCGGACACTGACCTCGCGTAGAACGGTGGCGGTGCTGGTACGAGGATGGAACTAGGGTGAGACCATATCCGCGACACCCGCGTCGCGACGAACAATCCTGAAACGCGGTCATCTGGTCTTCTGAGATGCAGCCCAGCATGATACATCGCAACTAGCTCGGGGTGAATGGATTGCGCATAACGTAGTGCATACAGGGCATATCGAGTACGTGAGGAAGTGTGCTACTCTACAGTGAAACGTGGAAGTTGTGGCGTGAGGCTGTTGGACCAGGATATCGACGGGCGAGAAGGGTTGGTATGCGACATGAGTGGGTAGGTAGATGCAATGTGAGTATAGAGTGGGTCTTACAGTCACAGCCTATGCGGAACAAGAAACCAGAGAACTCCGATGCAACAAGAAACGGGGGACAAACATACTGCTCCCATAGGGAGATGCGATCGCTGCGCGCGTGGAGCATCATAGATCACTCCCAAGCGCAGAGAAAGAAGAGAATTCGGATACCGAGCGCGCGCGGATGTTCAGCGGCGATGAGCGCACCGGCTCGCTGCTCAACCGCGCCATTCTGCGCTTGACGCGCTCGCTCGACGGGCTGTTCGACATGCTTGAGTCGTCGCTCGGCGGATCCGAGTTGAAATCGACGTGATGCACGCGGCGCAGGGCCGGCGAGACGAGGCGGTGGGGTGTCACTTGTCCCATATGGGGCTCATCGTCGGAGGGCGGCAGGTCAGAGGGCTTGCTGGGCGAAGCGAGCATGATAGAGTCGTCTACAGAGATGTCATAATCAGTCACAGCGTCCAGCACTGCACATGTTGAGAACTTACCACTGCCGAAGAGCTGCGCGTCCTGGAGAGACCGAGAAGGAGAGGACATTGCTTCCGACGCAGCCTCTTCGCGGAGCTGATGCGCGCGGGCCATACGACGTTTCTTTGGCGTGTACGGGAGTCTCTGGAAGTCCGCCTCCTTGCCCATAAGCTTTGTTGCCGAGCGAGTGCGCCGCAGGACGGGTACCGGCGGCTCCTCCGTAGGCGTGCCGCTATCGAGTGATACGGACGAGGGACCGCCTAAGTCGGCGCTGAAGCGACGCTTCGTTCGAAGCACCTCCGTTACCGAAGGAACCACGACGGCATCCAAGAACGAGCTCTTGCGCTTGAGCGACGTGGGTCGTGCGACAGGCGTATCGGAGTCAGACGACGAACTCGAGGACTCGTCCTCCTCGACCGGAGGCTTTTCGTCGGTCGTGGAAGGCGTAGGCATCTCTGTCGTCGACTCCCTGGGGACGTTGGACGTGTCGTGCATGACCATGTGGACCTGAATAGTGTTCGAGGCCGCCGCCGAAGGGGCGAAGAGAGAGGCATCGAGCTTCCCTCTCTTGTGCGGCTTGCCCGTGAGATCCATGTCCTCCGCGTCGTCCACGCGAGCCCGCTTGCCGAGGATCGACTCCAAAAGAAGGGGTGAGCGCATCGCCATACGCTCAACGACACTCGAAACGCGCGGGAGTGGCGACATGTTTTCCTTGTTCTGTGAGCGGGAGCCCGCGTCTGCTTTCGCTGGCGAACGCTTGGGCGTGCTAGGGGCGCGAATGGGGGATGACGGTGGAGAAGCACCGACGAATCGCATGGCAACATCCTCCTGAGCTGCGGACCTGGGAGAGGGCGAGGCCGCGCGGACGCGCTGCGCACGAGGGCTGGATTGAGGAGTGGAAGGAGCAAGAGGCAGGGTGCGCTCCGGGGACTCGAAGCGAGCAAACGACGCGGGCCTGAGGAGTGGCGCGGAGAGGCGAGAAAGGGTAACGGGCGAGGGCAGTTCGACGGATCCTTCGTCCTCGCTGTCGCATGCTTCGTCAGCATGCTCGTCAGGGGTGACTTCCAGCTCCATGACGCCCTCGATGGCGGGGCTGGGACATTCGTCGCGGAGCGCCGTGAGGTTCTCGACGCTCGCCTCGTCCTCCTGTTCTCGCGCGACCGCCTCCAAGCAGTGTACGATTTGTTCAGGCCATCCAGAGGCTGGCTCGGGTACCTTCGCGAACGTTTCCTGCCAGAAATCGGAGAACGCCTCGACGACACCGACATGCTTGTCCTGTCGGCCACAGAACGGTGCCTCAAGAACAGACGCGAGTGCCTTCAGGTAATACACGTTCTTCTCCAATGTTTGGAAGATGACCAGGATCGTCTGATACAATGGAAGAATCTGCACGGAAGGTTAACACGACGGAATGTATCGAGGTGCGGAGACCACTTACGTCTGACGAGTATTCATCCACGCTGCAGATATCGTAGTCGTCCGCGAGCCACGTACAGAGACCCTGCGAGAGCAACTGAAGGACAGAGAAGCACAGCTCATGCGGGCAAGCGTCGATAACACGCGTGAGAGAGCGGAGGAGCCACAAGCACATGACCTTGTGCCGGGGGTCGGGCGGGTACGCCGCATGAAGCGTATCACTGGTGAAGTCGAGTAGCTCGCTCGGTACCTCGCGCGCGTCGGCGACTTCGAAGTTCGACAACAGCAGGTCGGCGACACGCACGGCAGAAGACGTCCCAGGCGCCTGCCCAGCGGCGACGGCACCGGCGATGTGGTCGATGAGCGCAGGAGCGTCGACCCCACAGTCCAGAGCAGCATCGATAGCACGCTTGAGGAACGCGTCCCAAGCGAGGAGATCCTCGCTTGAGAGCTCCCAGCCGCTTGCCTCGACGAAAGGAACGCTGAGAAGAACAATCGCCGCCTCCCAGTTCTTGCGATCCTCCCACCGGTCCAGGAAGACCTGCCACACGCAAGCGCGGACATCGACATTCCAATCCGATTCGCGGTGACCGTTGCCGGCCTTGCCCAGTGTGTTGGTCCAGAACGCCTGGAGAACACCGATGTCGCAGGCAAGGGTCGCATCGGCCGAGAGCAACGCCCATTGCTCGCGCACTTCGTCTGCGCGCTGCACGTCGCCCACAAGGCCTTCCTCGCTGGTGTTCAAGAACTTGATTACTGACTCGGCGAGGCTGGCGAAGACGTCTTCGGGGAACACCGCGCGCGCGATGGTGAACAAGTCCCGGACGAGGAAGAGCTTGACGGCATAGTTCCATCGCGACTCGGGCAGGGGCTTGTTGGTGGTCTTGTTCCTCGTGCGTGAGCTGGTCGGCTTGACGGGCGAGGTGGGCACATGCTCGCCGAGCTCCTCCTTGCGCATCGTGAAGTCAAAGGAGTCATCCTCGAGGACGTCGATCAAAACATCTCGTGCCCGCATAGCAAGCTCCGTCAAGCCTTCGTGGTCCTCGGCGTCTACTCAAGCGTCAGGACAAGCGCAGCGTTGTGCTCTGATTAAAGGCTCACCTAGGAAGGGCGCCGCGTGGCTCTTGAGGAGGTTGAACCAGATCTCCCGGATCTCCGTCTATAGAGAGCATTAGCATCTGGGTCCAGTAGGTAGGTAAACGCTTCACGTACCGGGACCTCTTCACTACCCCACTGCAGACGCAAGACGGACAACCCGTCCTTCCATACCGTGAGGAACTCGTCCCACATTCCGTCTGACGCGATCTCCTCGAAGGTGAGTGGACGAATATCCGTGATCTGGGGGCACTGCTCCAACAAGCCCTTCACGCAGGTGCTTAGCGTCTTCCACTCCACAGTCAGGAGACCGGGGTTGGCTGAGAATAGGCCTGGAGCGAGCAGCCTGCGGTCGTCCCATTCCGACTCCAGATCTTGGTCCGGCGACGCCACACACCCCAGCAGGTGTCGCGCGATGTCCATCGCGTCCTTGCACGTATGTCCGCCCTTCTTGCTCATCGCCCGCAGTATCCGCATCGCAGCCCGCACATGAGTATCGTCGGTGGCTTCCTGTCCCAGGAAGGCGCCGACGGATGCGACGCCAGCGCCCATATCGACCACCATAACGAGGTACTTGAAGCTCGCCCGCAACGCAGCGTCATGCTTCCTGCGCTCCTCCAGCAAATCGTCCTCCGTTGCGGACTCCTCGGATTCGTCATCGGAGTCCGTGGTGATGGTTAGTTTCACGTGGGGAGGGCGGAAGTACGCCCAAGTCATCGTCCGCCATGCTAGACATCCCAGTCCGCGTACCGAACTCTTCGGATGGCGCATCCCAAGGGAAAACAGAGCCATCACGGTGCGCGTCAGCTCACCGTGGAGGAAAACAGTCGGGCCCAGCAAGACAACCAGGTGAGCAAGCACGCTGAAAGCCCACACCGGACCTTGTGCGGCATGTTTCGGGTCGGTGGCCTGTAATGTGGTTCGGAGCGTGCGAACAAGCATTGAATCCTTGGATGGACTCGACAGCGCCGCCCGTTTCGCCGGAGACATAGGTCCGCTGAGGTCGACTTGCTTCACGAGTCGTGCGGCGACCGCCGTGGAGACACGGGTATGTGTTTCGCTTGGTGGAAGGGACGCCACAGCGAGGGCGAAACCACCCAGAGCATGACAGGCCTGGTTGCGAAGCACTAGTGTTGGCGCGAGAAGGTTGGACAGTACCGCCGGCAGTAGAGGGGCGAACGCGGGAACGAAAATGGCTGGTTGGTACAGGGATAGGTCATGGATAGCCTGGCACACGTTAGGTGAGCGCATATACCCAGCGCACGATGCTGATACGTACCTTCAGACCATCGCTGGTAGAACCCTTCTTGCCCTCCTTGCCGAGTTCTCCCTCGATCCCACGGCGAAGGGCATACGCAATCCGGTCCTTGGCAGGACCAAGGACTTCTGCGGGAAGTCGTTGCGCCTGAATCAGCCAGATGGCTAGCGCACACGTCTTGCGTGCATTTGGCGTAGGAAGCTCGTTGGCAAGAGGGATCGCGAGCACCTGAGTGAGGATATATCCGAGCTCGTCCTCTGCAACGCCACAATAGCGTGAATGCACCGGGAGCCGAACAATACATGAGCTGACGGTTGGAGAACGAGCGCTGGCCACGCACCGGTAAACAGCTGGTATAGCGCTGGCAACGTGAAGAGTAGACTGAGCAGCCTCAACACTGCGTGACAAACGCCGCATAGGTCGCGGGCACGCTTCACCTGCTCCTCTGACATACCGCGCCTCTTCTTGGGACTGTCTCTAGGGGAAGGCAGCGTACTCGGTTCGCCTCGGGGTGACTCTACCGAGTCCGTAGGGGATGTCGCTTCCTTGACGGGATCGACGAATACGTGACGGATGTCGCGTACCATAGCCTCCACGAATATGTCGCGTTGCTTCCGGAGGGGCTGGAAGAGCGGCCAAGACGCGTCCGCGTCAGTGTTATCCGTGACACATGCCCTGAGACGCGCAGTGAGAATGGAGTATGCCTCGATTAGGTCGCGTAACGACGCATCCGGGTCGAGAATTCGCGACACTGGACCGTCCAGATAGTGTAGGTCCGCCAGAGGATCCGATGGTTCTGGCGTGCCCTCCTTCTGGTACTCGTCAGCGCGCGGTTCGGTGGGATAGGCTGGTTTCTTCAGGATCGACCTGGACGGCCCTGCTCTGGAGGTGGTAGATCGACCGGATGATGTGCGAGGTGGACTGGAGGTGATAGGATGGTAC
Organism: Trametes sp. AH28-2; assembly: GCA_001304625.1. Lineage (NCBI taxonomy): Eukaryota > Fungi > Basidiomycota > Agaricomycetes > Polyporales > Polyporaceae > Trametes > Trametes sp. AH28-2. Next base: position 865,357 of record KQ464073.1, on the reverse strand, counting down.
TCGGCAGTCTCGCACCAGGAGACGCGTGAAAAGCGGGGAGCGCGATTCTCCTTCTCGTCGCGGTGGGACGTGCCAGGGGGTGTGGGGAGACTCATCGTGGTTGAGGTTTTGGGGGTCAATCGCGTGCGGCCCGCGAGAAGGGATGCGGACTGTCGACGGCGACGACGACGAGAGATGGGAAGAGGTGTAAGGCGACGGGCGTCGGCCGTGGCTTGACGTACTCGGAGGCGCTCGCGCCTAATGAGTTGTTTAGCCTTGTTGACGCGTTTTTGTTGACGCGTCCGTCACGTGGGTCGTGTATCGACGCGTCGCGTCATTAAGCTCTGTGGACGTGTAAAGGTCCCTTCAGGACAACTTCTTCAGCAAACTGGCCGCGAAATCAGACGCATGTACTTGTGGTGCATTACCCTATGATTGAGGAGAAATTGAAAGTACTTCTGGGTCGGTGAGGTAAAGTGGCAGTACCTCCACTTCACATGTCAACTGTTAAATAGTTGCGTGTACACCAAGCTTACTTGAACGGCATGGCACGCTCTACCTACGCGCAGCTCAGCGAGAGGCTCCATAGAGCAATACACCTTGGATAAAGGCCATCCAAACGGCCAAAAAGCATGACGACAGTGGGATTCGAACCCACGCCCTTTCGGACTAGATAGGACAGCATCCTGATTCTAGCGCCTTAGACCGCTCGGCCATATCGCCTTGTTGTACCTAGCAAAAGTAAGCAGCAATGGTGCACAGCTTGTTTCCTGGGAGAGAGGTGCGTATTTATAGAACTGCGCCTATGACCTCACGGCATGTATTGATTGAAGGTGGCCGGCGCAGACCACGCCCCTCCGGATCCCCTCCTACTGTATATAAATACCTGCCCCCGTCCGACCATGGGCCTCCCATCTCTTCCCCTTTTGCCCCCCTCACGCCCTCCCATCACACGTATATTTTTCTCCGCACCTCCCCTCACGACATGGACGCCCCCAAGCCCGCGATGACCACCGTGTCCCAGCCCCAGGCTGTCCAGATGAGTGCGTACCAGTAATACCAGACGGGGACGCTCTTTGACGAGGTTTTCTCTCCCAGGCGTCATGAACCCTCCCGCCCGCGAGAGTGCCCAGACCCAGGAGTGCCAGAAGAAGCGCGGGCTCGCTGCTCGCCTGCGCGGTGGAGGTGCCGGACGGGTGAGCTTCCCCAATGCTCCTGTTGCCGTTGCCGGCTTCTCACAATGTCGTCGTTAGGACTGCTTCCTCGGCTTGGTCGAGTGCTTCCTTTGCTTCGGTATGTATTCTGCCGCGCCGCGAGCCTGGACGTGTACGCTGACGTCCATCTGTTTACAGAGTGCTGCAAAGTGAGTCCCTCCACAGTCCGAGACTTGCCCGCCGCTTTAACACCGCCTTCCAGGACTGCTGCGAGTGTTTCGCGGACATCATCTGTACGTTCATGCCGTTCATATCCAGCCTGACGCCGAATACTGACGTGCGCTCCGTAGGCTGCCCGTGCGAGATGTGCTGCTGAGTTACGGCACAGAGTCATCACTATCCCAACACATGTTGTAGCGACTACCATGACGCACCGGATGTGGGATAGCTCCGGAAGGCATGCTTCCTACGGATTTTGCTTTGTATTATATGGACCGCTTCCTGCAGGAGCGTGTAGTCGCAGTATCCTATGCCCATCGTCTGCATTGCACGCATGGTCCAACCGTTTAGCCCATGACGTCTCGAAGGCGGAGATGCCTAACTTTCATTCCAGGATACGCGGTAGGCACGTACCTGAGGACGACGGCGTGTCCAGAATAGCAACGTGCCTGACAGAAGAGTGGCAAGGCGCTCGTGGCGGTGAACGTTCGAGCCGTGCGCCGCTGCGCCCGTATCTTGACAGTTACATCGCTCGTATCTCAGAGCGCCACGAGTGTGTCTGCGTGTCAACGTTAACTCTATCCATTCAAGGCAGCGGAAGTACGATACGCACCTTACATACCCCACGGTGGCCCCCCGATGACTTGGGCGCCGTACGTATGCGCCGCCCGCAGCCTTCGGAGCGTGAACATTGCGGTCATGCCGAGTTTGTCGAGCGAGGCGCTCCAGGATGTGTTCATGTGCGCTCGGGCCGAGCACTCAGCACAGTAATCCTCGCACCACACCCGGACCGAGCTCGTCGCTACGCTCGACGATCAGCAGCCACAAAGCGTTGGGGGTGGTCTAGGCCTCCACCATCCTGTTACAGAACGCTCATAGGACGGAAGTGAAGGAGCTGCGTAGCGGTAAGAGGGCGGTCGTCCCTGCAAGAACTTGTCTGTCGCTGGACGAGCGTTGAGCGCTGATGTGCCGCATGTTCTGCGCGCATTCATCGCGCCTGACCACGATGGGATCCCGGGTACGGGATCTCGTACACGGGCATGCTTCGAAGGCCGGAGTGGCGTGAAGCTGGGGTCTCTGCAGTGTCAGTGTCCTCGGATTCAGCCTAGAGGAGCCTACCGCGGTAGACGGGTGGCATGGAAGTATTAGGGCGGTGTCGCAGGGATATCTTCCCGAGAACGACGCGGAGATGAAACTCGTGGAAAGGGATGGAAAGGATTGAAATATAACTTGGTCAAATGCGTACAACACTTTCAGGTAAAGATCACTTGAATGAGGAGGGAGGGGGTGGCCAATCCATGAGCGGCATGGGCTGCTCAATCTTCATCAGCGCTGCGTAACAGACAAGAGATAAGTGGTCGATGGCACCTAATGCATGCTGAGAGGTCCGGAAGCATTACTCACCGGCACAGGAGCGCACGAAGTTCATTCTCATCCGCAGCTCGGCGTAGCGCTTGGTCCTTAACCTTTGAGGAAACGGTAGGCCGACTGCGAGGAATCGGGCAACAGATCACATCCGAGGGATATGCCGTCGCCTCCAACGAAAACTCGAGCCTCAGGTTCCCAATGCGCATGCGAATGGTCCTCTCGACATTGACCACGGCGCCCGGCTCGGGGGAGCTGAGCGTCCGACCGTCGATGAGTCGGCGCCAGCTCCATTGGCTGGGCTTGGCGCACGACGGCAAGGGTGCATCGAACAGCGAGGCCAACTCGTGCGGGGCGTCGCGATTCGTGCAGAGCTCCGCGTACTCTAGGTCCAGCCACGCGAGGGCCATCCCGCGGATGAGAACCCCATCCACCGCGATCGGGCAGGAGCCCAGCCTGACAGTCTTGAGGGACCGGACGCGCAGGAGCGGGAGCACCGTGCGCGTAGGGAAGGGATACCCTGCAGCAGTTGCCTCGGGCAGCAGAACCTCCAGCTCGGTCAAGCGTGGCTGGCGCAGAGCCAGAACCTCGAAGATTGAACAGAGTTCGTCCGCGGACACGGGCTGCGCGAGCCGCACTGCGAGGCTGCGCAGCCCGTCCGGGCGCATGGTCTGGAAGAGGTGGTGCGTCCGCTCCAGCGCGTCCGTCGTGAGATGAAGCATCTGTAGCGCCGGAAAGCATCCTGCCTCTAGGCGCGAAAGCAGCTGAGGCCCGGGCTTGCCGTCGCTGAGCACCTTGACCGCCAGCCCGTGCAGATTCGGGAGGCGCGAGAGGTGGGCGAGGAGTGCGGGGCGGAGGGCGGGGTTCTCGTGCCACTGGAAGGAGGTGAGCTGTGTCAATCCCAACAGAGCGTCCTCGACGGCCTCTTGCACCGCAGGGAAGCACGGCTCGATGTGCAGATTGATGTGAGACAGTGGGGCGTAAGCATACTTGAGCCCTGCGAAGAACGCCTCCACCCGCCGAACGAGTGCGGGATAACATGCGAGATGCGGAACGTCCACCCAGAAATTCAGGCGCTTGAGGTTCGCTGTACCGAAGAGGTGCCAGGGCGCCAAGTCCAGGACAGGGTAGCCCGAGCATACCTCGAGGGACTCGAGGTTCGGGAGCCACCGCGCGGGAGGCCCGAAGGACTCTAGCACATCGTATCCCTCGATCGGGAGGAAGTACACCTGGCAGATTGGAAGGTCGAACGCGCGGCGGCAGATATGTTTGACGCGTGACGCGTAACTCTTGAAACGAGTGAAGTCCTCGGGCGTGGGCGGTCGTACGAAGCCCTGGGTGCATCGTCAGTGACACGTTGCTCTGCATGTATTCGCTGGAGTTGGATGACTCACGAAGACATGACCTTTCCCTCCTTCGTATTCGGCAGGCACTTCCTGCCACAGATCGCTCGGAAGGGTGCGGACCAGCGGGACCAAGGAGGGTAAAGTGCTCCAGATCAGATCTAAAGCAGGTTCGGATAGTGCACGGCACGAGAGCGCCAGTGCGACCAGGGTCTTCAGGCCTTCTTTGGCGGAGCGGCGTGCATCGCTCGCGTCGGGAGAAGCGCTGTCGAGGACAGCATTGTCCACCGGGGAAATTGTGAGAACCGACTCCGTTGAGCGAGCGGCCGACGGGCTAGACGTAGGCAGCGGGAAAGCTGGTATCTCGATGAAAGACAGGATGCGCTTGAGCACCTCTGGTGGCATTGTGTTCAGAGAGGAAGCCATGGCTCTGCAGTACCAGTCAGTGCGAGGTGAACAAGGTGGATCGTTCGAACGGGAGATGAAGGTGCTCACCGGACTTTATAGACACGCCATGGTCTTCCGGACAAAGACATAGACCTACCTTCTGCTGGCAATGAACCTACAATCAAATAACGCTACACCAGTGTCTGCGTTCACCCAGCAACACTCTCAAAGTCGTGCCTTTGTACCTCCTCCGAGCGCAAGTGGCACAGAGGTTTCACACAACAAACGTTGCCAAAGCCGTGCCGCTCTTCGCACTGTACACTCTTCATTCTGTAAGTCCGCACTGTTCTACGCTCCATGTCCGCTCGCCAAGAAAGCACGCACGACTCAGTGTGCCAATATCCGTTGGCCGCCCCCGCCCCCGCCTCCCCCGTGGTCCTTTAGCAAGAGCACGCACACGCCTCCCAGGATGAATATCACGATGCTTGCGTAGACGGGGAAGGAGTGGTCGATCGTGAGCAGCGTCCCGCCGAGCATGGGGGCGATCATCCCTCCTCTGACAACGGACAACATGGTCAGGACGATTGAAACAATGGCACAAACAGGAGTGTCTCACATTCGTGACAGCGCTGAGGCGATGCCGCACGCCGTCCCGCGCACTGTGGACAAAGGGGTTATATCTCTGGACGACAGGGCCAACGATACGTTGAACGTACCTTTGGTCCCGAATATCTCGGGCGTCCATCCATACAACACGGCCCACATTGCCTTCCAGTACCGTCAGCATTAGGACAATCCTCCATGGCAGTGTGAATGATATACTCACCGTCGCACTCAAACTTATGCCAACCGTGCTCGCGCGCACTGCCCACGGATGCTCGACCACGACGAACACCCAGCAGAAGAACGCGGTCACGAAGGTGCTCCCGGCGAGAGACCACCGCCGACCGAGCCGCGAGTCGATCAGCCACGCGCCCAGCTACATGACATACCTCAGATACCGCTGCTTGACAGGCAGAAAACAAAACGGCTTACAATCGCGCCAGGGCAACCCCCCAGCGAGTAGATCACCACGTCCCACAAGCTATCCTCCAACGACTTTGGCCCATCTCCCGCGCCTGTCGAGGTTGAGCGCGTCTCGAGCAGCTTTGGCAGGAACACGTTGAACATGGTGTACGCTAAGTCCATTCTCAGCTCTCCCATCCCAGACACCACCGGGCAGTAGCTGCAACTCACCTAACGACATCGCCCACCACGCAGCCCACACGAGCAGCGTCGTCCTGAGCCACTCGGGAGAGAGCACCATCGCGACGCGGTCGATCCACGCGAGCAGCGGGCGACGTACCCACCGCGGCAACGCCCTGCATATTCCCCCAGATTTACTCTCGATGAACGACGACGCAGTAGACATACGTCGACTCATGCGCCTGCCGCCCGGACCCGAGCCCGACAGCGGACGAGGCCGCGCAGGAGGCGGGAGCTCGCTGTCCGGAATGGGTAGCTCGGGCGCAGAGGGCACGCGTGGGAGGATATGTGAGGTGCTGGACGATGCGGGAAGTGATGCGCTGGGGAAATGGTGGTGTGGGGGCAACACCGGCGCCGAAACGCGGCGGGGAGGGGTAGGTGGGAGGGGCGCGCCGAAGGAATGGGCATCAAGCGAGACGTCGGGCGGGGACATCGAGCTGTAGTGAGAGGTTGTCCCTGCCGGGTCTCGTAGCGCATCTTCGCTGCGCTCGGCGGTATGGCTGATAGGGATTGCTGCGGATGTGTCGACGTCCTTCTGCGCATCGTCGACAACGGCTGATTCACCTGCTGCAGGAGGCGGGGGAACGACGTCTTCGATATCCTCAAGGTCGAGGTCGAGCTCCTCTCCGTTGAAGCGGGAGATCATCTGGAGCGACTCCATAGCCTCTTCTGGGCGGCCTGCATGCACGAGGTATCGCGGAGACTCGTGTAATCTGAAGAAGACTATGCGGGCGAGGAACATCGATAGGGTCTGTCCAGAACTCCTGTGTGAGCCGTGATATGCATGCTTCAAGGTTGACACGCACAATCAGTCCTAACGCGATAAGGAGGTACTTCCAGCCCATGTTTTGTGAGGCAACATCGCATGGCGCAGGTGCTGGAGGGCACGAGTTTTGTGGAATGACAAGCAGCCCGATGACTGCAGCCAGCACCGCGCCGAACGAGAAGAACACGGACAATGCTGTAACAAGATACTGCTTCCCGTTCGGCATATGCTCGAGCAGGAGAGTCCCGTCAGTAGGCATGGAACCCTACGCAAGTGGTAAGTCCCAGCGATTTACGAGGATGGGTGTGTACTCCATACTCCGACTGAGCTTCCTAAAAGGAATAGGGCAACGCAGAGCCACACAAAGGTGCCCGCAAACGAAGAGAAGATGCCGAACACTGCTGTCAAGAACAGTGTCGCGTTGAAGGCGGTGGTGCGACCCATGAGGTCCGAGCCTGGCAAGACGCGTCTTCAGACGGACGCAAGAGGGAAATAACGCGTGCACTTACATGTTCCCCAGCCTACGGCTCCGAACATCATCCCGGCAAACATGGAGGATGAGAGCGTGCCGACATAGCTGTCGCGTACTAACTCTACACGTTAGAGATATTCCACGCCGTATGCCAGGTCTACTCACTCGCAAAGTGCTGCTGCACTCTCGGAAGGATGATGGCCATGGCTTGAATCCACATCTGTGTGATAGGTCAAATATACCGCCCCGTAGAGCCATGTCTGCTTACATTGTCGGCCATCCATCCTGCGTACGCACCGATGAGCGGCGTGAGCGACACACAACATATGGAGACTCACCGAATCCACATAGGCAAAGGAGCGTCCACTGATAGCTCCCTGGAATCCTCCGCCGGTTACACCATGCACCTCAGCCAAGGAACTGCAGCAACTTACCCATGCCTATGCGGTCAATAGTCCTATCTAAGGGCGTCCTGCCATCGAGGTCGTCCGGGTGCTCGAAGCCAGCCTCGACGTCTGCGTCGTCGCCGTCCTCATCGTATGACTCCGGGACCGAGATGTAGCTCATGCGGGAGGAGGTAGACCAGAGGCCCGAGACACGAGGATTGACGACAGACATGTTGGGCCATAGACCGCTGCTGAGTCAATTATCGCGCGATGACCACAAAAGAAGTCGGTTCTCCGTAAGCGATTGCAAAGCTCGGAAGCCGTGCTGCAGAGTGCTTGAAGGGGGTGTTACGGCGAATGTGGCACCGACGCTAATCGTCCGCTTGCAGCTTATCGCCAGCGCCGGGATGATAGGGAAGCAGTTGAGGGATGGATATGTCCTGGCTGGTGTCCTTCGTCGAGGTTTAGAGGAAGCGGCGCGTAGGCGTACGCTCATGTCTCCTCGTCGGGGCTGTAGCCGCCGGCGCTGTCGACGTCAGGTGATCCTCTCGCGAAGTCCACCGTCCCCGACGCTCTTGTCTCTTAAGCTTTGGACGAGAACTTGCGTTGTGTGTGCACGTACGAATGAAGACAGCGAAGACGAAGAAACGACGCGTGAGTTTGAGCGTAGCATGGGCAACACGGCCGCCCGATCAAATCTGAAGTACACCTCTGCCATGTGCGTCGCGATGCTCACAGGACCTCTTTCTTCCCTACCGCCGGGCACCTCTGTCTGTAATACTCGCTCGCCATGTCTTCTCTGCAACGCCTACCTCTGGAGGCTCTCGCTATGATATGCGATGCCCTCATGGTGCCTGACCGCGCCGCCGACGGGTACACGTACGCATACACTGGGCTGAACACTCTTCTTGCTCTGGCAAGGACGTCCCGGGCCTTCCACGAACATGCGCTCAACGCTATATGGGAGACGTTACCGGGTTACTCCTTTCTCGTGTATACCCTTCCGAGCGACGCCTGGACGGTGGAGGTCAAGGAGGCTCAGCATTCGTGGACAAGCCCCAGGACAGAGCTAGTAAGCAGCCATCTCAATGCCCGCGCCGAATGAGATTGTCATCCACGCCGTGCAGTCAATCACTCGTCCTCTCGTGCCAGAGGACCTCGTTCGGCTGAAATACTATGCCCGGCGTGTCAAGTATATCTTGCGACCCTTCGACTGCTCTTTCCTCACGAAGCGAGCGCGGTGCCATCATGCTCTCACAACCGTCCTCAAGGCACTGGCGGATGTCTTCAGAGGGATGCCGGGAGAAATCATGCTGCCCAACCTCCTCACGCTCCGTCTAGAAGCGCCTGACAACAGGAATGCGACAGAGCAAGACACGTTCTTCCGTTCTGCCGACGTCCTGTACGGTCCAAAGCTGCAGATATTCGTTGGCACCACTTACAGCCGCCCTCCGCTCGAGGCCTACAAGACTTCTCTCATGAAGCTGACGGAGATCTCTCCGGGCTTGCGCAACTTCAACATCTCCTTAATACCCTGGCAAACACCCCTCGCGGCACCGGTCTCGGACGCAATTTGCAGGTTCAACCACCTCGAGAATGTGTATACCGACAACGTGCCCATCAGCCCGGAGGCGTTCCTCCACCTCGCGCAGCTAGAAACGTTGCAATCCATCGACTGCAAGATGCACCTCGACAGCGACGAACAGTTCATGATCCTATTCGCGCTCGCCGAGGACAAAGGCTACTTCCCCAACGTGCTCGACTTCTCCATCAGACACCAGTTCGGCATCGCTCTCCCCATCGTCATGCTCCGCGCCGTGTCTTCGCCCCGTCTGCACTCCGTCACCGTCGCGGTCCACGAGCGCACGATTCCCTCGCGCCGGATCTCAGAGCTCTTCATCGTCCTGGCCGACCGACGAGGTAGCTCGCGCCTCCGCTCCGTCGAAGTCGAGTTCTGCAAGCTAGAGCCGGACGACGCGGTCACGCTCGACACCGTCGGCGCGCTCATCGACCTGCCGAAGCTCACCTCCGTCGTCGTGAGGGGCAACTGCCGCTACGTCATCGACGACATCTCGCTGCGGCTCATGGCCGCCGCCTGGCCGCGCATCCGCCGGCTCGAGCTCGGGCCCGAACGCGTCGCGGACGCGCCCAAGCCCCTCGCGACGCTCGCGGGGCTCATCCCGCTCGCGCAGAACTGCCCGGACCTGCGCTCGCTCGCGATCGCGCTCGACACGAACGTGAAGCGCATCCCGACGCCGTACCGCGTCTTCCGCCCCGGGCTCGGGTTCGAGCAGCGCCGGCTCATCATGCTCAAAGTCGGCCGCTCGCGCATCGAGGACCCCGTCGCGGTCGCGGCGTTCCTGTCGGACCTGTTTCCGAAGCTGTGCAACATCGAGAACGACTTCGCGTTCGAGGAGGACGCGTGGGAGGACTTTGAGGGCGACGAGGAGGAGCGCGAGCGGATACTCGCGGACGCGGCGCATCGGGATCGGTGGAGCAAGGTTGACTGGGACTACTTGCCACGCTTCGTGAAGATCCGGAAGCAGGAGCGCAAGTGGGGGAAGAAGATGGGGATGAAGCCCCTGCCTCCGATGAGGCTCGTCAAGAACCTCGCGGATTCTAAGTAGGCGCGTTATGTGTTTTAAGTAGTGTGTAGCACTGTGTTCTTATGATACTAATATCTAATAGTTAATACCGAGAGAACATGCACGAGACTCCTAGATGGACTGTGAAGTGGAATGCGTACATTCACGGACTGTGAGATAAAACTACTAATGGTCAGCTCCGTTTACGTGTAGGCTTCGAGATTGCAAGTCCAGAATGATTGATACTATGTCGGCGGGATTCTGCGCAGTCGGGGACGGTCGACTCCTCCCATGCTCCTGCTCTCTATCACTCAAGATCCTCCGGATCCTCAGATATGTCCGTCACCGACGAGCCATCCCAGCCCCCGGGGGGGCCCATGCCCGCAAACCGACCCCACGTAGCGCTGCACGCCTCCATCGTGGTCCGCATCTTCCACCGGCGCTCCTGCTCGCGGATGAGCGCGAACTTCGGGAGCAGGTCCCGGAACGCCTCCCAGCGCCCGCGGTACTTGCGCGCGTCGCACCACCACTCCTGCTCGGGCGGCTCCTCGCCGTTGTCCTCCATCGGCTCGAGCCTCTCGAGCGACTCGACGTCCACATCCAGCACGTCGCCGAACGCGTTCGACAGGAACGCCGCGACGGCGCACGGATCGTCGATCGGGGAGAGCCCGGGCGCGAGGTGGCTGAGCTTGTGCCCGCGCTGCCCGCCGAGCATCACGATCGGGTCGCGCGACTCGGGCGGGACCGAGGAGATGCTCGCGTCGAACTCGACGCCGAGGGTGTTGAGGATGGGGCACGAGGAGACGAGCTCTGCTATGCCGAGGAGTGTCGCGCGGGGTCTCCGCCATCCGCGCGGCATCGCGCACAAGTCTTCCTCCTCATCGTGGTCTTCCTCGGCGTAATCGCCTTCGGCGACACCGGGGCCAGCTGCGATCGCCGCTCGCGTAGCGGAGGTGTTCCCCGCAGAAGGCTCATCCACGACGGGCGCGTCCTTCTCTTGAGATCCCCACGGATACTGAGTGCCCAGGGTGAGCTGGGAGATTAGAGGCCAGGCCAAGCTGATGCGGCGCAGGAAGAAATCGTCGACGTCGAAGGGACAGCGAATGTCTAGAGTAAGCTCACGTAGCCGTGGAAGGCCCAAGAGCGGCGCGAGCGTCTTCGCGCAGATCGGCGCGGGGGCAATGTCGGTACGCCCGTCGCCACGAGAGACACTGTTCGCATTGACGCTAAGAGACTCTACGGTGTTCCGTGAGGGGTGCGCGGCAAGCGCGGAGAAGAGTGGTCGCAGTTCCTTCCGAGGAACCGTGTCGGTTGCATCGAACTGTACATCGGCGAGGCGGGGAGAGTAGATGAACGCCAGCAGCTGGACCGGTAGGCAGAACGTGGGTGATGTGATATGGAAGGTGCTCAGGACAGGGAAGGTATGCCGACACGATGCGTAGAGCATGGGGTTGAGGTCACTGTCTCTCCAAAACATGCGGTCGGAGCTGAACCTGAGTGTGTGGAGACGAGGTAGGCGAGAGAGATGCGCTAGCGCTTGCGGGGTGAGCGGCAAGCAGTCGGAGGACAGTTGGACGCTGGTCAGGTTGTTTAGGCCGCATACCGTGTGAGAGACTGCGGCAGCAATGATAGGACTTGATGGGTCTAGGTCAAGATCCAGATCTCGAAGACCTGGCGCGAGGTCCTTAATCTTGCGTAGCATATGGGCGATGTCCTCCTCAGCGTCGACCTTGCCCGGGAGTTTTGACTCATGTGGACGAGGCAGAAAGCGCCCTGGGGCACGGCCCATGATTCTCAACGTGCGGAGCTGTGGGGCGAAGAGGATGTGGATGGACCGTAGGATTCTGTGGGAGTAGGACGAGTCAAGCGTGGAATGTTCAACAGTCTGAATATTGGGGAAAAGTGGCTGGGACTGTAAGAGATCGGCAAAAGTATCGTATGTCGACGGCGCAGCTCTATGCAGCCGCGCTTTCCGTGGAATGTGCCATATTTGTTCCTTGATGGCTCGAACTCGCCGGGCATAGGTCAGGAGGCGTGCTAGGTCTGACCGCCGCACAGACTCGCGGAAAGTCTAGAGAATCTGTGCATTAGAAGTTGCAACATGCAAAGGTCCAATTGGTCACGACATACGTATTGCGTGCGCCCGTGATTGTCCACTACTTGTTTCTGGTAGCAAGTGCTGGGGAGAGCGTAGAACAGAACGAATAGATCGGGGATAGAATGCCAAAGGACATCCAGAGAGGGCTCGGAGAAAAGCCGACATGTTCTCGCAAGAGTAGCCAGCGTGCCGCAGCCCTTCTGAATCGCGCTCCAGTTTGCGCTCCAGTCGTCTTTATCTCTGTGAATGAGTTGACGGCATATGTTTTGCCTGACGTCGAGTGGGAGACGCAGAACAGCGGAGCGAGACATATCCGTCGGCTCAAATGTGATGCGGAAAGACGCGTAGATGATGCAGTCCGCCTCGGTGCCAAGGAGGGTTGGTGGTGGTACAAAGGAGGAACTGGACGGGAGTTAGCGCGCGCATCGATGCGGCCTGACAACCGCAGGAATCATGTGACCGCGATTGAGTACTAGCCAGACCATGTTCAGCCTTCAGGTCGTTTGTCTGGGAGTAAATAAGCAGTTGGACGATTTTGATTCACGAGAGGTCCGAGTCCCTTCACTAGCAGGTCAGCAGTACTTTCGATAGGCTCGATTCAGTGAACTCAACGACTCTACTAGATCTAGTAGTCTTCATTCCTAGGGCGTAGAGCAGTGCGTACATCAATCGAGCAAAGGGCATTGAACGGGAGGAGAGGGGCATTCTCAACGCCGTGAGCTTCAACGTGAGCAACCCGGTGAGAATTGCGAGTAAGTACTGAACTAATGTACAAGCAACGGTCAACAACCGAAGTCACCCGAGTACAGCCGTCTGTAACTCTCATAGTTCCTCATCGTCGTTCTATACGATCCCATCCGTATCGACATCTGCAACCTTCGAAGGGGCCGACTTCTTCTTCCAATTCCGCTCCTGCACGCGCACCCTCACGAATCTCGAGATGAGGCCTGACACTATCACCCACCGCTCAGCGTTCCACCTCGCGTCCTCTCCACCAATCCCGAAGTCCCCCCAGACATCTTGAATCTCGTTGCTGTTGGGGAACGTGTCGGAGAGGAACGCGGCAACCGCGTACGGGTCGTCGATAGGAGACAACCCGACGTCCAGAAACGTGAGCGCCGACGTCTGCGGCTCGTCGCAGAGCGTCGACCTCGGCCGGACGTCGGGGTAGGCAGCCGGAAGCTTCGCGTCGAATTCTACTCGGAGCACGGTGATGTTGGGGCAGAACCGCGCAAAGGCGAGGAGACCGCAGAGTGTCACGCGTGCTTTAGGCCATGCCTTGGTGCGGTTGCCGTCCAGTCTGAGCAGCCCACGATGGGTAGCAAGTACGCCTTCGCTGAGGATGTGCCGCGCCAAATGCTCGTGGGTTCCAAACTTCCCCCAGCTCGCTTGGCTCGTTATGAGGAGACTGAGAATCTGCATGCTGGGCCAGCGAGTAGCTCGTAGCTCGAGCAGCTCATCTTCTGCGCGCAATGAACGTGCAGGCGACGTTGCATGAGCCAAATGCCCTGCAACCCGGATATAAGTAGGAGCGAGGGGAGGGTTTCTGTGCCCACTACCATGGGCTACACGGTTGGGTCGGCATGTGCGGTCGAGGAGCCGCCATTTCGACGAAAGTGACCATAAGTCGGGAGCTTTACCTCAAATCCAGTGAGATGCTGGGATGCTCGCATGCGGGTGACTGCGAAGAAGAGCTTGCGTAGCCTGAGCTCGACCGGCGGCACTGGCGTGCTAGTGCAAAACCTCAGCTTCTTCAGGTGCGGCGACTCGTAGAACCGTAGGAGGTCGATAGGGACTGCGAGAGTGGGCCCAGTGGTGTCTAGCTCGCGAAGGACAGAAAAGAGCGTCGTTGTATAGTACCACATCTCTTTCGGCAAAGTGCGAGGCAAGGAGGCTGGTGCACAGCGGCTGAGTCAGGCTCCTAGGGTGAAGGCAGAGAGTATGGACGACACTGCGATCAGAAAGAGAGATTGGAGACCTCGGGAGTGAGCTTTTGAACCAACCCCCGGTAGCTGAGTGCTGAGTATAACTGAGTACTTGCCAGTGTGAGCCTGAGGCTTGAGCGGAGGAGCGCGCGCGTTCGATGCAGGGGCGCGACCACGTGGTGAGGCCACGGCCAGCAAGTACTACCGATGCCTCCGACTTCAAGCTTCAAGCTTCAGGGATGGGTACCGTACATCCCACAAGATTACCTTCCAACTTCCGTCTCGGGACGACGAGGACATATTCGAGGGTGGCGGTTGGGTGGCGGTGACCGCCGGAATGCAACACCCTCCGCATCGGCCGGTCGATCGCCCCAGTCACGCGAGACATGGGATTTTAACAGATGGAGAGATCCCCGCATCCTCCCCGCAGGACGATCGTATTCTCCGCCAGGTACGTTTATGCGGCATGCTTGGCGCAGTCATCGCAAGGTACTCATGCCGACCCGCCGGCCCTGTCTATAAAATCAGACTTGCCAGACACCGACATCCAGTGCTCGACCTTCAAGCTACAGGATTCCTCACGGACAGCTCTAGATATCGATGGAGAACAGCCGCGATATCGAGCTGAGCGGGACGGGTGCGCCTGCCCCGCTCGAGCTCCTCCGGACGGATTCCGCCAAGTCCAAGCAGGAGGGCTTCGACGTCGAGGCCAAAATCCTCTCGGTTTCGTCTCACGACAGTCACGACATTTACGGAGACGATGATTCGACAGTAGACCCCGTATACAGGGCAAAAATAAAGCTCATAAACGATGCCTTCCAAGAGATCGGCATGGGCAAATACCAAGTCAGTGCTCCTCGCGTCTGCTTCAAAACTCGACCCATTGATGTACAACGCGTTTACAGTGGTATCTCTTCGTGGTCGCCGGATTCGGATGGTTCTCGTGAGTACTTTGAATCTACTCTTACTTCTCAAATCTGAACTTTGATTGATGCACAGGGATAACTTATGGCAGGTGGGACAACTCGCGTTCAACGAGGTTGCCCTCTAACCGGATTGCAACAGATCGTGACCGGCCTCATCCTCACGCCAACCGTGAACGAATTTGGCTACCAGGGGCCGTTCATAAAGCTCGGCCAGGCCATTGGCATGCTCATCGGCTGTGTCATCTTCGGAGTGGGCAGCGACATCTGGGGTCGCAGGTACAGGTCTAGCTGCTTTGCAACATCATACAAACTAACGCATATACGAACAGATGGTCGTTCAACCTCACGCTTTTCATCACTGCTCTCTTTGCGATTGCCGGAGGCGCATCACCCAACGCAGTCGCCATTTGTGCTTTCACGACAGTCTGGAGCATCGGCGTGGGCGGCAACCTCCCGGTCGACTCTGCCGTCTTCCTCGGTGAATACCAAGACACGCAGTGATGCAGTTGCACGAGCGAGCTAACCTTGCCATCCGCAGAGTTCGTCCCCGCTTCGCACCAATACCTGCTCACCACCCTCTCGGTATTCTGGTCAATCGGCCAACTTGTCGCCAGTCTGGTAACGCGCTCCTCATCTCGTTCATAAATTATATCAACATATCGCTTACACCCTGCAGCTCGCCTGGCCACTCATCGCAGACTTCTCCTGCGCCTCCGCCGCGGACTGCCCACGCGCTTCGAACCAGGGCTGGCGCTACTTCCTCTACACCGTCGGCGGGCTCGTCATGGTGCTCTTCATCCTCCGCTTCTTCGTCTTCCATCTGTACGAATCCCCGCGGTACCTCGTCGGCCGCGGGCGCGATGCCGAGGCCGTCGACGTCCTGCGCAAGATCGCCGCGTACAACGGGAAGGAGTGCCGGCTGACCGTCGCGATGCTCGCGGCGGCGGGCGAGACCGCGCGCCGCAAAATGGGCGAGAGCGTGTCTGAGATCGAGGTGGTGGATGAGAAGGAGGTCGGGGCGGTGAAGGCAGGACTGGCGATGAGCCGGCAGGTGTTCAGTGGCAAACACGTCAAGGCGCTGTTTGCAACTAGAAAGCTCGCGCTGTCTACGACGCTCCTGATCTGGATGTGGGGTGAGTTTCCCATCTCGTTTATACGAGGCACCTAAGGCTGACCTTGATGGGTAATACTAGCGCTCATCGGGCTCGCCTTTGCATTGTGAGTGGACTGAATGCGACAGGCCCTCCTAATCCGACACGAGTTGACCAGAGCGCCGTAGGTACAACAACTACATCCCGTACTTGTGCGTGGCTTCTTCTGCAGATGGGGAGCAAACATGCTAACGCTGTGACCGTGTAGCCTCGAGACACGCGGGGCACACTTTGGTGATGGCTCAGTTTACATCACATACCGCAACGTACGTATCGCATTCCCGACTTGACCGCCAGTATCAAGTTCTTATACCGTGACCTGTAGCAAGTCATCCTGAGCGTTGTCGGTATCCCCGGAGCCTTCCTCGCAGGATGGATGGTCGAGCTGCCCTACCTCGGCCGGAACGGCACGCTCGCCATCTCGACCAGTGCGTATCACTCCCCTTCCCCCCTCTCGGCATACGTCGCGTTCGCAAACTCACTCGCGCCTCAGTCCTCACGGGCGCGTTCCTCCTGGCAAGCACGACCGCGCGCTCGTCCAACGCGCTGCTCGGGTGGAACTGCGGCTACAGCTTGACGAACAACGTCATGTGGGGCGTCCTCTTCGCCGTCACGCCCGAGCTGTTCCCCGCCAAGGACCGCGGGACGGGCAACGCCGTCGTCGAGCTCGGCGACCGCTTCTTCAACCTCTTCGTGAGTCCCCCTGCCTCTACTCCCCAGCTGCGGCGTCACTGACTGTATGCACGCGCGTGCTTGCAGGCCCCCGTCATCGCGTTGTATGCAGACCTGACGACGTCAGTGCCTATCTGGGTCGCTGGCGCACTGTTCGTCGTCGCCGGCTTTTCTGCGTTCCTATTACCGTTCGAGCCCAGAGGCAAGGCGTCGATTTAGTGAGAACGATGCGACGGCCCGTCGACACGGGCTTAGTCCGCATGACGAACATATGGGCCAAGGTGGAAGATGTTGATATGTAATCTACAGCTGTAAGCGGACGTACTGATACACATGTGCAACACGAGAGCTGAAAGCGGATGCGCCAGACCAACAAAAATTACAGTGCAATGGGTCTCGCTTATTGCGAGACGTCCCGGAGCCAGGTCATTGAGGTCGTGAGTCGTGAATTGTTGGTGAGAGGAGGGTGTCCGGAGAGCAGGGCGTAGACGGATCTGCAGAACTCCAGGTACGTGGTGCGTTGGTGCGTGCCGTGTTCCAATTGCTGTGAAACCGGTAAGTAAAAGGGTGAGCAGGACGAGTGGAAGATACGCACTTCGAGGATATCCCGCATAGCAGCCAGGAAACCGATCAGCGAAGTGATGTGGATGTTGTTGTGCGCGGTTAGGCTGTGGTCTCCTTCGGCTTCGGCAGCGAGGTTGTCTGCAAGATTCTTGACCATCCCTGGTCGCGCATAACAATCAGCGAATGCGGTTAGCAGTCTTTTCAGGAGGATACTCACGTTCGATAAAGGCGAGTCGCTTCTCCGCAAATTCATGCCTCGTCAGGTGGTAATCGCCATCTTCACCTGGGGCACCGATGGGTAGGTCGCGCAGGAGGGGGTGATGTAGCCTATCGATCGAAACAAGAAGTGCAGTGTAGTCGTGTTCCAAAGTGACGACACGGGTGGCCAAAGACTCGAAAAGAACGTTGATGAAGCGGTCGGTATAGGCCTGCAGACGGGTCAGAAGAGCGGCTTGAGGACAATTCATTCACCTACCAAGTAAGCAGGCGGGTCCAGCTGGAGCAGCATGTACATGAACCGAAGGCCAACACGTCGCCGTCGTGTCGCGTCGGCGATGGTCTCCCAGGACTGCGGTCCAAAGCTCAAGTAGAAGTTCCAGTCCTATGAAAGGTGTGAGTTATGCTCATGAACCGCGCATATACTCACTGACCTTTTTCCCGTTCTGGACCACAACGCTGGCGCAGCCCACCCAGCAGTCGATCCAGTTATCCGCATCGTTGAAGTGAAGTTCGCCAGGCTTCTGATAAGCTGGATCACTGAAGTGCTTGCAAACGAGGCGGTAAATCGCAGGCGATATGACCTTGTCGATGACCTGAATCGACTTCAGTGACTTGTAAAAAGTCATGAAGACGTGTAGAAATTACCTCGCAGACGGCTTTGTCCTTCTCCTTGTTCTGGGAGTGTTCCGATTGGCCGACGTCCTCGCCCAAGGCAGCAAGCAATTCCGGGTCATCGAGGTCAAGATCGAACTGGTCGTAGTCGTATTGGCTCTCTTGGCTGTCCTCCGCAACAACTCGAGGTTGCGGGCGACGCGGCTTCGGGATGACTTGCGCTCGGGCGTCGAGGAATGCCTGCACGAAGCGGCGAATCTGGTCCCCCGTAGACAGTATAGAGGAAAGAGCTGTCGAGGTGGAGAAGACACGAGTGACCCACGCTACAACCGACGCTGTTAGTATCTCGCTTAGTTCCAAGCAAATGAGACACTCACGTCCTTGGAGAAGAGCAGGATCTGGATACTTGTGCCGACTCTCTTCAGGGTTCATGGACGGGGTCTCCAAGATGCGCCGGACTCCACCAAGTAGCAGTTGGATGGATATGACAACCCACGTCTGGGAAACAGCCGACATGGCTGCCTTACACTTCCCTGGGTCTGCACCCTGGTACTCGTCG
Source organism: Trametes sp. AH28-2 (assembly GCA_001304625.1). Classification (NCBI taxonomy): domain Eukaryota; kingdom Fungi; phylum Basidiomycota; class Agaricomycetes; order Polyporales; family Polyporaceae; genus Trametes; species Trametes sp. AH28-2. Next base: position 846,730 of record KQ464073.1, on the reverse strand, counting down.
ATGAGCGTGTTCGTCATCTGCGCCATCCAGTCCAGGATGTCCGTCAACGGTAGATCCAGGTGACGAAGGAGGATGCCGAGTTGCATGGCGCCCCGGATGCACGCTCGGCGCGTCTCATCGTCCGTGTCCTTGAAGTTGACGTATCGGCGCGCTATAGACAGGCGGTACTTCAGGTTCGCGATCGTAGGCTCTAGATAGATGGCGACGGCAACGGCGCTGAACCTGTTGTATAGCATCGATAGCTCGCGCTGAGTGGGAGGGTTCGCCTTCGTGAACGGCACAGACCCCACTGGGACCGCGAGCGAGAGGATCTTCTTGAGCCGCGCAGGGATGGTCGGGGCCTGGGCGAGCTCCGGGTTCTGCTTACGCAGCTCGTCAGATGCGCGTACCACCAGCTTCAGGAACAACGTGAACGCGGTGTCGCTGCTCTTGCTCTCGTGCAAGAGCAACAGGTTGTTGTGCAAGAGGAAGCCTGGGTAGTCGCTCGGCTCGTCCTCAAGACTCGCGAACCGCCGACTCTTGAACACGTCCAGCAGACGGTTGAATACCAACGATGTGTCGTCCATGTCGAGGCGCCAGTGCCACTTGAGGTTGAGCCATAAGCACCGCGAGACCAGCACTCGCACGTACTCGTCGCGCTTGCGGAGAATGCGACGCGGGATGTTCTTGTCAACCGTGGGGTCCGCAGCGAGAGGCGCGCGCTCTAGGACGGCCGCAACTACTTGCCAGGACGCGGGGAGACGAGGCGTCATAGACGAGTTGCCGTGCAGTGTGAACTGCGAGAGGGCGCACAGAGTGAAGAAACTCCGCCACATCGCCTCGCGCGCTCTCAGGTCCGTTTGCGGCGCTTGCAGCCCCTTCGTCTGGAGGACTTGGAGGTATAGCGTCCAGAACGAAGCGCCTTCTGGCAGAAATAAGGCCTCGAATGTCTTGTCATTGACCAGGACCAGCAGACAGATCCAGAGCTCCGCGATTTGCTGCCCTTCGGATGCCGTCGTGAAGCCTTCCTTGGTAAGCTCGATGAGCAGCGCAGAGTCGCCGAAGCTGAAGTCCCAGAGCTTCGACATAAGGGCCTTTATGCATGTGGCAACTGTGTCGAGGTCCGGCACCTCCATCTTCTGGCGGCGAGCGCACACGAGCCTGCAGCTAGCCTCTGCAAGGAACCATTGCACCTGCACAACGAGCGGGTTCGGCTTCTCGTCATCCGGCAGGACCTCCACAGGTTCCTCCATCAGGCTAGAGAGCCGTTGGACCAGCGACTGGGTATCCGTAACGAGAGCCACGTGTGCGCCATCGTCCGACCTCGACAGTAGCCAAGAGATATGCTGCGACAACGCATGGAGAAACGTTTGCCACTTGCTACACGTCTCGTGGTTCGTCGGGTTCGGTGCGCCTAGGATCTCGTTGCGTATCTGGTCGTAGACGCTCTCCAAGCACACCTTGAAAGCGTCCACCGACATATCTGGATGAAGCGCGCAGTCGAACATCGAGCAAGACGGCGGGGAAGGGGCGTCCTGCGTGCCGGGAATGAAGTTGACGAGCTCATACAGCCACCCACGGCCTAGGTACGTCGTGTTGGGGAAGGCGATACCCGCGGGGAGCGGGTGTATATCCATATGCACCGTGACGCGGTGCAGACTCTCAATGGCCCGAGTTTGTTGCGACAAGGGAGGATTCGGCGCGTGTGCATCTGGTACCACGAAGGAGTCGTCTGACTCCTCGCCGCCGTCGGCGCCAGCACCCAGCGTCCAGTATTGTTCGAGCGTCGATGAGTGAGCCGTCTTTGATGATGTCCTCTTCGCCTTCCCTTTGGACTTGTGCGCGTGCCGCGGTTGGGGCTCTGTGCCACGGACGTGAAACTTGCGAGCCGCAGTTTCCGCATCGACCGTAACTGGCGCCGCGTTCGCTCTACCGCTCACGAGGTGGGCTCCTCCGGACGAGAAAGTGTACAGTCCTGCGGGTTGCGGTTTGGCCTTCTGCTTCTTCCCCTTCGACTTCGTCGGCGCCTCGTCCCTGAACTCGACAACGTTTGAAGGAGGCGAAGGGGGTCCTATGAGCGTGAATGTCAATCGAAAGCATACGCGTAAGTAGGCAGCAGCGCCTTACCAACGAACTCGATATGGTCGTCCTCGGCCGAGTCAGGCGTCGGTAGCCGCTTAAAAGGTAGCATAGTCTGCTGGCCAGACCCATACCTCTTCGCGCCTGCTGTGGTGATGCGCAGACCGCCGCTGTGGCCACTACCGCCACCTGTCCTGCGACCTGTTCCTCCTACATGCCCACTACCGCTCGCGTGCGCAAGATGGCTTCCACTACCGCCACTTGCCCCATGAGCGCGATGACTTCCGTCTCCACCGCCACCGCCACCCCCGCCCCCGCCGCCAGCACCAGTCCGCCTCCTCCTCCTCTTCTTCTTCGAGTGCGTCCGCGAAGGATAGCTCGTACGCGATAGCATCCGATCTATCAAGTCGCCCTCGCGCGCCTCCCCGTCGTACCTCGAACGGCGCGGCGCACCCGCGGGCCCGCCCTGGCTATCGCTGCTGCTGCTGCTATCCATGCCAGATAGCGGCGCGTTTTCCGAGTCATCCGACACCGAGATGTGCGACCGCGCACGCTCGTACGGCCTCGCGCGGGGACGCGGTTGGTGTCCGATAGGCCTGATCTCCTCCTCCCCGTCAGACACGCGCGCATAGTCTTCCACCAGAGGAAGCGCGCCCGGACTTCCTCGCCCAGGTGGTGCATCGCCGGCACCTTCACCCATGTCGACGTCCGAGCTCTCCGAGTCGCCCCTGATTTCGATGCTCCGGCTCGACACCGTATGTCCGCGTATCCGCCGGCGCGACTCGCCAGGGCGCAATGGGCGTTCCTCCTCCTCCACTTCGTCCTTCTCGTGGGAGACGGAGCGCCGCACGCGCGAGGCGGAGTCCTTCTGCATGAGGCGGTTGATGAGCGCCTTGGGCATCATCCGCTGAAGGGCCTTCATCCGTCGCCGGTCCTCCTCGTCCATCGACTCCTCCCCTGACCCTGAGCCGGAGCCGGAGCCCGACCCGGCGGGGGAGTCTGAATCCGACGCCCCGGACTCGAGCCCGATGGGCAATGCGCGGGGGCGGCGGCGCAGCTGTAGGTTGAGCTCCTCGTCCTCAGAGGTGATGTCTATGATCTCGGGCGGGGTGGAAGACACCGGGGGTGGAGCGTGCCCCTCTGAGCTCGTGCCGTCGTCGGTGCCCGCGCCGGGCGTTGGCGGGATGTTCACCGGGCTGTCGGCGCGCGCGGGATCGTTGCCGAAGGCGGGGAAGTGGTCGTCCCATCCTGCGAAGGCGTCGTCGTGAGCTGCTGGGCCTGGGCTGTGTACGGGCGAGGTGAAGGTGACGCTGCGGTGTCTGTTCCAGGTCGAGGAGGGACCGGGTTCTGGATCTCGTTCTTGCGGGTCTTTGGGCGCCGATCCTATCTCGACTACGACGCGATGGCGCGGACGAGGTCGTGGTGGGGGACGGGGACGGGGAGGTGATGGCTCACGCGAAGCCTCTCTCTGGAGCAATCAGAGTTAGTAAGAGCTTATATCAGTGCAGCGCGAGATTACGCACCTGGTTTCTCGTAGGAGACACGGATGACTGCATGTCCTTCTTCCGGAGCGGGAACGGATGAGGCTTGTGCTTCTTCCTTCGCTCCTCCTTCTCCCGCAGACGCTCCTCTTTCTCCTTCTTCCGCCGTTCCCTCTCCAGCCGTCGCGCGAGCGCGTCTAGCGTCGCATCTTCCTCCTCGGTGCTACTACCGCTCAGCGGCTCCTTCAGCACGTCCGGCAACCACGCAGGGGGGCCCGCACGCCCCCTTCCTTCTTCCACATCCCTCGCCTTAGCCTTCGAAAGTCTCCGCTCCCACCGCGCGTCTTCGTCGAGACCAACCTCATCCTCTGCCCCGCCATGATACTCATCCTCAGCGCCAGACGAACCGCCCGCCCCGTTCGCGCCTGCACTTCTCGAGCGATGAGTCCTCCGCGGTCGCGGCGGACTCACGACCTTGACGATCGCATCTGGGTTCGCGCGCATCTGCTGCTTGTACAGCCGCTTGTCGTACTCGTACGGGTTGAGCTGACGCGCTTGGCGCGCGCGAAGCGAGTAGCGGCCGTCGTTGTGGTCTGCGAGTTCCACTGGTGGCGGAGCAGGCGGGATGATGGGACGGTGCGGCGGCAGTCGCTGTGAGGGTGAAGGGGAGTGGGAGGGGGCTGTGCTGTCTAGCCTGTTGACTGCTGTCGCGGGTGCGCGAGAGGCGGGGGCGGTAGAGCGATGGTCGGATTTCCGGCGTGGGCTGCTTGAAGGCGATGTCGGCGTGAGGGGAGAGGATGTCAAGGGGGTTTCCATATGCTCTCCTGTTCTTGGAGAGGAAGGCGGTCGCCTCGGGGGCGTGAAGAGCGAGAGGGGATCAGGAGACGATGTTGGGGAACCCGTGCTTCTCTCCGTCTGAACTGCGCGTATACCCGGGGTATTATCGTCTTGCTGGACTAGATTCAACTGACGCTCCTCTGCACCAACTATTGTGGAGGAGATTGCCCGTACACCTGGGACATCATCGCCTTTCTGAAGTAGGCTCAACCGACGCTCCTCTGGATTTACGATCGGGGAGGGTTGGGGGCGTGCGAACTCGTCGAAGTTACTAAGACGTGAAACAGCGCGAGGAGATGATGGGACGGAGTAGGATCGCATTGGTGAAGACTGCTGCATCATCATGGATACGGATGGGCTTGCATGGCTGTCTGGCTGAGAACGAGCAGGACGGATGGGCGAGGATGCGGCAGCCAGCGTAGGGCGCGGCAAGTTTGTTGACTGGATGAGCGGGGAGGAGAGGGTATCAGGAGAACTTCTTAGGCGGTCTTCAAGCTGCAACTGGTGAATATACTTGTAACCACACACCGAGCAAGCCATGCCTCTCACCTTCCTGCGTTTGGCGGGCGGCCCATCGCGGCTCGGCGTGTATGGCCTCGACGGTTGCGAGAGACGTGGTGGTGATGCAATGGTAGATGCACTACGTTTCTCCCCTGAGATGGACATGTTGCCGCGTCGCCGTGCAATGTCGCGTGTAGCATGACGCCAGTAGTCGAGATCCGTAGCAGCAAGCTCTTCGAGCTCTTCCTGGTCGGATGTTGGAACGACGCTCTCTTCCGCATCCATATGTAGTTCCCATCCACCCGGGGGGTGTAATTAACAGCGAGAAGAGATTGTCCGAAGCAGACTGTACGGGATCACAGACCAGAGAAGGAGGAAATGGGCAAGACGCGTGCCTTGCAAGTACGGGCGCGACACGGCACGTGTGTGACCCTGTCACGTGACTTAGTCACAGTCGTGCCGGGACAGCACAAGCGCCCAGCTTCCTGACTTGAAACTTCTCTTCCTCTGCAACGTCGGCACGTCGGACTGCATACAAGTCGGGTTACGGGTTCTACAACGACACTCGACTTTTTCCGCAGCTCGAATCCAAGTTTTTTTCTCCGCTACACGGTACTCCGACTACGAGCGGTGCTCTGGTGCCACCCCGCCGTCACAGGCGCCGGTTGAGAGAAAGTGCCACCCGATGAGCGGGCATCGCGGCGGGCCTGCAGTCATCACAGGAATCTTTGTTCTCTTTCATCCTGACCTGGCTGAACACGAACACCATCGGCTCAAAATTCTATCGTAACACGAGTGCTCGCTCGCTGCAACACACGAGGCGTAGTAAGTTGGCACTCTTTGTTGACCTCGTGTTGTAACAAGACTTACACGCTGCCCAGTGTCACCCCTTCCTTTGCGCGATATGGTTAACAATTCTTCAGGTATCACGGACGTTTTATCTATACGGAGACCTTGCCAAGAACACTCGAGCTGACGATATACTATGCTAGGCTTCGAGCTCCAAACATGCCCTGTGCACCGTAACCATGATGAGCTGCCGATGCATCCGCGTAGAAATGGCGCACATTTGTTCAGAGCTTGGTCCAAAAGGTATGCCACTGGGGATACGTATAGGGAGCAAGGCGTTTTCGATCAATCCCCCCTGGCGTACGAGTCGACCATTTATCCTGCTTCGGCAGAATGTCGCGATCGATACGACTCTGCAGCGATGGCACGTGTTTTCAGCATTGACACATTCAAGTTAACTTGTTTTCCTAGAGTCGATGAGTGTCTGCTTGTTAGTCGTAGGTCGTCAGTCAGGCTGACACTCCGAATCAATACTTCTTTGTGCTGCGTGTAAAGCACTGATCGCACACGCGCAGTAAATCAGAGCGGGAAATCGACGCGTGGGTCCATAACGCCACCTCAAGATGGCCACGACCCTGACATGAGGCTCTGGCGGTCACCGCCGCCGTTTTGTGTCTCAGGCGGCGGTACGTTCCTGCTCCCTGCGCGCTCGAGACAACAGGCCGCACTTGGCGGCGAACAAAGGAAGCTTTCTTCGTCCCCCTCCGATGCTCTCGCATGGGCACCGTCGCGTCCCATGGCATCCAACACCTCACCGACCTCCCGCCATAAAACGATGGCATTCTCTCCTCGTACTGCTCCCCACCCTCACCTCCATCGTCGCCTTCGCTCAGGATCCCCCACTCCCCTGTGTTCATCATGTCCTGGCCTCCTCCCGACGGTCGCTCCGTCAACCAATTCGCCCCAGATCAGCCCGCCGAGTACTGCCTCCCCAATGCATCCAGCGGTTTTCCCGACCGTGCGCTCAGCGGAGGTTTTCCATTGACGGAAATGCGACCGGGACACGGCCTCGCCGATGACTTGTAAGCCTTTTCCCCTCGTACGACGGGTTGCCGTGCGACGTCTGAGCCATCTCAACAGCCTGTCAGATCTGTCAGATCGCGTCGTCGCCCCACGCCCTCCGCTTGGCCACCTTGAGGCGAGCACGTTGCCGCATCTGGCACCGACGGCTGCGCCCGCCCCTGCTTCTCCCCCGACGGCAACTTCTAGCGCGGTTTCCGCCCATCCCGCAGCGGTCCACCGCGGACCCACCCCGCTCCCTCCTATCTCTTCCCTCCCCACTAGTCCCCCGCTTCCTCCTCGCACGGCAACCTCACCCTCACGCACACGCACACGCGCACGCGCCCGCGCCCGCGCCCCTGCTCCTTATCCCGCCAGACCCACCAAGAAAGGCCGCAAAGCCGTTGCAAAGCTTAAAGGCGTCATGAAACGTCCGCCGCTCCCCCCGATCCTCCGCGACGACGCAGGCCAGCCCTACATCGTGTGCCCCGTGCCGGACGTGTTCTGCACGTTCGTGCAGAAAAACGATCGGCGAGTGGACATGGGCCGGCACCTGGACGCGCACTTCGGGGAGCGGATCTACTTTTGCGGCGGCCTCCCTGTGGACGAGGTGCCCCAGGAGCTCCTGATCGCCCTCCCGAGGCATCTGGCGGCGGTCCGCACCGCCGCGAACGGCGTGCAGTACGTCGGCGGATGTGGATCGCAATGCTGCCGCCCGGATATCCTCAGGAAGCACATCAACCAAGGCCGGTGCATTGCCAACGGGGAGCACTTGCCCTACATCCGTCGCGACTCGGATGACTCGGGCTCGCAGGGTGGCGAGTCGTCGTGATGTGTTCGCCTCGTTCCTTACAACTGCATGATGTTTCCTCCTCCGGCTCCTCCTTCGTGTAGTACTGCGTGTAGACCCTGATTACCCAAGCTCTTCTGATACACGGACTTGCGAACCACGTCAAAAACTCCTCTCTTGTACTTACTACTACGAGCTCGAGGTTTCATGAAACTACTACGCGTGTCAACGACGTCATCGAGTCCACCCAATTCCGGGCGCTCAGCGCTCAGCCCTTCAGTGCTTCACAGGTACATACCGGCGCGAGTTCGAAGGTCAACTACGGTGCCGATGCGCATATATGATCTTGAAGTGCGCTGCGACTACTTGCCCGACACCCGAGTTAAGAGTTCGACAATAATAATCATACAGTATCTATAGCAAGTTCGCAATGACTCCCGGGCCCTACTGCCAGATTTACACTGACGGTCTCTCCTACCGTACCGATGTGCTCTATTGGCACACATGAGGAGGAGTCGAACAACCGTCCTACGAACGGCTCGCAGCACTCCCAACCGCGGTGAATCCGCAAAGGTGCCAGCGGTAGCTCGCCGAGCGCGACGGCGGTGCCGGCGAATAGCCGAGTGGCATATGTACACAGCGGCAAACGCGCTCCCACGACACTTCGCCTCGTACCGCATGCGGCATGCCACTCCGCTTCCCCGAAATGAAGAGATCTAGGCTAGTAAAGCAAGACTCCCTTGGCGGCTTCTTTACGTGATAGCTGTGCTGGACGATCCCCGATGGACACTCTTGTCTGGCCAGATTGAGCCGCCATCACGGACGATTGAAGGGGGACCGAAGGTTATCGTGTCGCGCACTCCGCTGGTTGGGAGTGACGCACCGGGCAGGAGGTCTTAACGTTGAAAGTTTGTACATCGGTTCGTCGTCAATCCCCTCTCGACTGTGTGCAGACCAGGTTGAAGACAAAGGAACGAGCTTCAGATAGCATCTGCGCCGGTATATACCGTGCAGATGGCACCCCGCCGCCGCCGCTCCTGCCGGCCTTGCACTGCCAGGCCTAGGCGATCTAACAGATGGATCTGGGGATTCGAGGCACCGAGCTCTCCGAACTTCCTCGATTGGGCACAGCAGCGACGGCACCCTTGCTTCTTGACCTCATGTTAGACCTCGCACCCGAGTCTCCGGCATGGGTTTACTCAAGAAGGACTGTCGGTTCCTACGGTGCGGCACTTTGTCGAAAGCCACACCCCGCCCGAGGGCGAGCTGCGGCATAAATTCGGCGGGGGCAGCCTTCTTTGTGCATCTTGTCGTCCTCCACTATCTGCTCCCTCCAGTCCTCCACAGCTCCCCTCTCTGTCCTCTAGCCCTCCATGAACTCAGGATTCGCGTACGCGTTCGAAGCCGACTATGATACCCGGCAAAATCTCGCGCAGGACGCGTCGACACTGCCCTCCGCCAACCGACCCGACCGCCCCGACCGCCCGACGATGGGCCCGCCCGCGGGAATGCCGGTCGAGATACCCACCCATTCAGCGCTGCGGGGAAGGGCCTTCCCCGGGCCCTACTACCCTGCAATGGTTCGCGAGTCGGAGAGGCATGTGATGTCGGACGTTGGGCCTAGGTATGTGTACTTGCGGCTTCACATGTCTACGCGTCTGATGCCTGTCAGCGTCGCATACCCATTCTATCCAGGACTCTTCCTACCATCCGCTCCTCACAACGCCCGTCTCGATCATCCCGCGAACCACGGGGGCGCATTGCGGGCCCCCGCGACGCAGGCGCCGCCCTCCGTCTTGGGGTTCTCCATCCCGCCCTCTCTCCCGCCTCCGCTCCCTTTCCCTCTTGCGATGCCTGCGCCCATGCCTGAGCGTCAGGATCCTCCCCCCTTTCTCCCATTCTCTCCGGTGTTCTCTCAAGAGCTTCCATATATCCCCGACCTTGGATTGCCTGTTGCCTCGAATGCCATCAGCCCAGGCAACTGCTTGACTCCGGAGATGCTCTCCTCATGCATTTCAAGCCCGGCTTCCTATGTGACTGATGTGGAAACATTTACCCCCGCTTCGACGAATTCGATGTTTTCGTCCCTCCCGCCTACCCCCAATTCCTCCCTCTTCTCAACGCCCCTCACACAACCGGGTAGCCCAGCGCCCGGTCCCTCGGGGTACGACGTTCTGCCGTCGGCGCAGGAGCAGCCTTCCAAGGGCAAGCGTGGTCCTCGCCGGCCCATCACTCAGATCCACGATAGGCCTGAGCCAGATCCCGTGGCGAGCCCGGGTAAGAAGCGTACTAGGGTCTGCGACTACTGCCTCGTGGAGCTTAAAGGTCGTCGGCAAGAATATGATCGGCACGTGAAAAGCCACTTCCGCGATCAGCGAGCGGAGAAAGACGAGGGCGGCGAGTGGGAGTGCTGTGGGGTCCCGGCCGAACAGGTACAGGACGCTCTGGAAGCGCGGTGGCCCCACGCGGAGGTGATAGAGGAGTCGTTCAAAGGCAGGCTGTCGGCGACGGAGCGCAAGTATAACGGTATGCAGATGTGGGGTGGCTGCGGCAAGAAATACACGCGCAAACATACGCTTGCGAAGCATCTTGAGCACGGTCGGACTCCGCCTTCGGAGGGGGGATGCTTCAGGCTCGGCAGCGCGGACGCGGCGTATCTGTACGGCAACATCGCCAAGGTGAAGAAGGCGGACAAAGGGGCTTCTCCCCACGAATCAGTGCAGTGAGTGCTTGTGTATGCCTCGTTTCCCTCACTATATACTGCTGGCAGTGGACGATAATCTCCTCATTATTGGACAAGGACTTCTCGTTATGATACGCTTCATCATCCTCGTTACTTGACCCTTTCCCGGCGGAATTACGATACCATGCAGGTGTACACGTCCTGCAGAATACAAACAATCTCTATGTATCCCTAGGCTACCTGTTGTATTTAACATTGTTTACGACTGCTAGTCGAATCGAGCAAGCTTCCCCCTGGGACTTGTCGACGCGTCGGTGCCACAAACGCGACGCGTCCGACGGCCGATCGCGTTCGCCCGATTGAACGCGGTGAGTCACAACGCGGCTCCTGATTGGTCGGGGCGCACATGATGCGTGACGCTCGCGTCCTGCCGGCATCTCACGGTCGGAAGCGCCGGGGCGGGTGCCTTGTGGCTAGGAACTGCCTCCGCTCTCTTCCCACCTCCCACCATCTCCCCTGTACGGTCCCTTGCCAGCTGGGACGTGCTCCCAGCGTGTAGCTCAGCCTGTCGTAATTATTGATAAGTTATACGCGACTGCAAAGTCCAGAGGGCATCAAGAACTCAAGAATACGGTGACGCCACATCCAAGACACAGCGGGACATACCGTTCTGCCGGACCAGCTTCAAGCACAAGCCAATTGCAAGCCCTGCGCGAGACCTCGCCCATTGTCCCACCTCCATCGCCACACTCGACACAAGCGTGCATGAATACCTCTTGACTGCGTGTGGCTAACTCGCGACGCATATATGCAGCGATCTGAGTGTGTGTTCTGAACCTCAACGTTCAACGCCCTTGGAGTCCTGCTACAAGACCTTTCTCTTCGCCGACGCAATCCCCCCGTCCGAGCTCGCTCTCCCCTCAACATACGGCCTTTGACGTCTCCGCCACACGACACACAAACGCTTTTTTTGACCTGCGCCGCCGCCGCCATGCCCCAAGGAACGCCATATAACGCCTTCATCCCCCCGTATCCCATCCGCGTCGACGACTTCTCCACACCAGCCCCATCCTCTACGCATGCGAGCCAAACCCCCTCTGTCGGCCTGTACCTCCTTACGCACACGCACACGGATCATCTTAACGGGCTATCAGCGCGCTCGTTCGGGCAGACGGTCGTATGCTCGCACGACGCCAAAGAAATGCTGCTCCGACACGAAGTCTACGCGGAACGCGCGCTGCGCGACATGGACCTGCGCGCGGAGAACGTGAGGTCATATGCGCACTTGCGAGTCGAGCCGCAGCGGTTAGAGGACGGAACACTGCATTATCCCGGTTCGCGAGACCTACTGGTGAGTCCCTGGTTGCATCCGAAAAATGGGCTAGAACGAACTCACCGCCGGCGCATATAGCGTGCGACTCACTTGCACGTCCCTACGCCCTTCCGGTTGAGTGACGGCGAGGAGGTGACAATTACCTTGTTGGATGCGAACCACTGTCCCGGGGCTGTCATGTATGTCCATGATTTCTTCCCATTCAATACGACAAATCCGCAGCTGACAACCGCCGCCAGGTTCCTTGTGGAAGGCAGCAAGGGTGCGGTGCTACACACCGGCGACCTGAGGGCAGAGCCGTGGTTCCTCCAGTCTCTGCGTTACAACCCATTCGTCCAGCAATACCTGGACGTTCCACCACCCGCACTCTCCTCCAGGCGTAAAAAGGCGTCACCGCCAGCATGCCTACAGAAGCTCGAAGCCATCTACCTCGACACGGCATGCTTGCTCAACACGTACGACGTCCCGCAGAAGGTATGCAACATTTCTCCTTCACGTGTAGCCACCCCTCAACCAATACACGCATGTAGAAGGACGCAGCGGATGGCCTGGTCAGCCTCATGGCTCAGTACCCTGAGACGACCCGCTTCTTCCTCAACGCGTGGACGTGGGGATACGAGGAGCTGTACAAATCGGTGGCCCGGGCGTTTGGCGACAAGGTATGTACCGAAACTCGCGCCGAACACCCTCGATCATTGACCAGGCAATTCCACGCTACTCTAGATCCACGTCGACCGATACAAGCACGGCGTATACTCGCACCTCGTCGGCGACCCGTTCCTGAAGTCCATCATCACCAGGGACGGGTCGTCGACGCGCTTCCACGCCTGCGAGCGGTTCAACCGCTGCGAGCATGTGCGTGTAAACGGCCGCGAATCGCACACGCCGAGCGGCCACCATGTTGTCTACGTAAATCCAGTCAACATGGGCACCGCTCAGTGGGAACTGTATCAGAAGCAGACCCGCGAACAGCTGGAGAGGGGAGAACAGCCCAATGTGTTGGTACGTGCCGCATATATGCGATCGACCATTCGCTGTAGCTGACGAAACCGCATATAGCTCGTCCCTCTCGCGCGGCACTCCCCCCTGCCTGAACTGCGAGCATTCGTGTCGCTCTTCAAGCCGCGCCGAGTAGAGCCCAACACGCTCGACCCAGCGCTCAAGGGACTCGACGCGGCGTGCTTGAAGGCGATGTTCGCCGGCTGTCTAGCGGAAGAAGAGGACTCACCGAGGGCAGGCGGGACCATCGACGCGTTCTGCACGTCCCACGCGGTCGAGCCGCCGACGGTCGCGCCTGGAGAGATTGACCCCTCGCTTCTCGAGGCGGGCGCGGATGAGGACGTCGCGTTCAAAAACCTAGAGGGCGAGGGCGCGCGTGAGATCGCGGAGCGGTGGGCGGATAGCGGCCGGATGCGCAAGAAACTCGCCGTCCTGAAGGACTTTCTGCCTTCGCAATATCGCCAGGTGGTTGAGCAGATCCTGGACGGGAGTTACCGTCGCCCGGCACCCTGCCCAACAGCGGAGACACGCCCCAAATCGCAGCGCGCCGCACTCCGCCAGGAAGTCACCTTCGCCGACGTCGCGCCCATCCCACCCCCACAACCGCGCACGTTCCAGGGGCGCGCGAGCATGGCCGAGACGAAGGCGGCCATGGCGCGGCTCGCTGTACCCAAGAGGCTCCAGTCGCCCGTCGCGGACTCCGACACGGACGACGACGCAGACGAGGACGCCCACGCGTTGACCGCGCACCTCCTCTGGGGCGACGACGCCGGTATACCCGCGCACGCCAACCCGTATGGCCTCCCCGATCCTGACAGGAGCTCGTCCCCGCTCCCGGAGGTCGTAGAGCAGCCCAGCGCTGGCCCGTCTCGTCTACCTGGGGAGCGGCCAGTCCGGCTTCCTAGCCATATGCCTCTCACGCCGAAGTCCAGTCGCGGGTCCCAGGATCTCGCGCATTGGCTGCGCTCATCCTCGCCTGCACCTGTCCCCGACGAGCCTTCCACCCCCACTCCCAAGCAACACAGAACCACCCATCACGAGGATCCGCGCGAGGACGGCAAGCCATCCGCTACCCCCATCCCTTCGAATTCGCGAGGACTCCGGTCTCCCTTCGAGCCCATGACCTTACGACGCAAAGACAAGATGCCACAGATGCCCACGCCCGAGACCCGCAGGCGGCGCACTGTCGACAGCGCGGCAGCAGTCCTCGATCGCGCGCACCGCCCGCGAAGCCCGCCCCGGCCTCAACTTGCCCCTGCGTTCCCAGAGACGGCGCAGGCGCAGAAAATAGACCGCGGACGCCAGGGGCGCGCGGGCGGCGCAGGCGACGACGCGGCTGTGCCGCTCATCGACCTTCGGAACCACAATAAAAGGCGCAGCCCGCAGGCTGACGACGTCGAAGGATCAGCGAGGCCTCCGAAACGACGGCGGACGGGGAGCGCGGGGGCGGCCGCCGTGCCTGGGGAGGCTGCAATGACGGCCGGCGACGGAACCCTCGCCCTCGAGCGTCCCCGCAAACCTTCGACGTCTCCACCGTCCGATCGTAGTCGGAGGACGTCCTCGGCAAATGCTGTGAACGCTGTCCCCCGGCCTTCTGCGTCGGCGTCGCTCTCTGCACCCGTCCTTCGAGAGCCTGCGAAGGAGGCGGGTGCAACAAGGGCTGGGGTGGAGATCACGGGAAAGACGAGGAAGAGCAAGGAGGAGCAGCGCGCGGAGTGCCTGCGCATCGCCGAGAAGCTCGCGCAGGCGCTGCCGGACCGCGTCGTGCCCACGTTCTGGGGGAAGCTCAGGCGTCAGCAGCAGCGCCTGCATCGCGCGTCGACGACGCAGGATGTCACTGGGGACATCAGTAGCGGCAACACGACCGCCATTGCGTGCGAGACAGGTCTAAACAGGCCGCGCAAGCAGGAGCGGGCGTGGACCGCGCCGTCGCGGCTGCCCTCACAAGACGAGGTGATGGACGACGAGCACTCGGCGCGGGTGCAGCGTCAAGTGGAGGAGTTCAAGCAGGGCCTCGCGCGTGGGCTGCGACCAGGTCTCGTCATCCCGCGCCTGAGGTGTCTCGAGAGCCAGGAGGCCGACACACCGTAACCGGCATGAACGCGAGACTGATTCACTATACCCCATTTCACCGAGCACATCGTCGCCGGCGCGATAGATAGACTACTTAACATTATGTATTGTGTATCCTGACAAGTTGTAGCGGTAGCGACAGAGCAATAGCAAGCATAACAGAGTAACAATAATACTGGTTTCTACGACGTTAGTACGGATGTTCTCCGGGGCGATAGGGTCGAGAAGAAAACCACGCACATACAACTGGTTGTAGATCCAGTAATTCACTTCACAAGCGGCCTCACGCCAGTACCATGCTCCTTCAGACTCTTGTCTGCGTAGTTCTGAAGCTCTTTCTGGTACTGGGCTACTGGACGGTTAGCGTCACTCGTTGAGGAACTGATCGTCCCCGACTTACTGAGAGGTTCGTCGACCTTCGGCTTCTTGGCAGGGCTCTCTGTGGTATCATTTGAGCTCGTAGCATCAGGAGAAGGCCGCTTGCCCCGCTTTTTCTGTGACGCGCGGGCGTGAGTCCGCGGAACGCGCCTAGCCAGTCGGATATGAACTCACGAAACGATTGTCAAACTCCCGTTTCCTAAGTGGTGAAATAATGTGAGCATCTTATCAAGAGCAAGACTATGCATACGCACTTTCGGAGGATCTCTTCTTGCTTCTTCTTCTCATCCTCCTCCTAATGCACGGGTCGGTGTCAACGACTGTTAGTACGGCTCAAACGGCGGCCCTACCTTCTTCAAGCGCTGGAAGCGCTCTAGGAATGAACCATCGTTAGAGAAAACATTGACCGGTTTGGGTTTGGGATGTGTGTTAGGCTTCGGCGGAGGAGGGCTGGTCGACAATGGTGCAGGAGAAGCGTACCCGCTGGATGGCAATGGCGTCGAGACAGAAGACATGATGAACAGATGAGGCGGTGTGTGGAACTGCGTGCGTGCAGGAGGTGAGGTCGGCGGCGGGGTCGACGACCAACGTGGTGGGCAGTGGACAAGGTGCAACGACGGACAAGAGGTCGAGAACGTCGTCGAAGGTCGGGGTGAGCGTGGGAATGTGCGCGTCATTGGGCGTGGCTGCAATAGGCAAGTGCTGAAGATGTCCAAGGCCATCAACCGAGGTTAGACTCTTCCCACCAGGACCTTCTCGTGCTGTTATCTGCGGCTCGGTTTGTGCGGCATCTTTTCGACTTCTAGTTTTATCTTGTGATGCTGAAACAAGCGAGGTGTTGCTGTAATGCTACGGATGCTATGTCGAGCCAATCCACGATTGAGAAAAACATACACAGCTTCCTTCACTACCACGACTGCGGAGGACTTTGCTCACGAACATCTTGATGGGCAAGATCACGGCATAAAATCAATGTTGTGATCACACCTATGGGAATTCGAGCCACCGCTCGCATGGCTACATGTCGCTACTCGTGGTGGGCTCTGACGTTGACTGCAGCCATATTCATCCACTGATCACCGTTGCGACAAGCAGGTACAGATTGACTTGGCTCATGAGACACATTTGACAGGTAAACGTGTCGTGCCATCCAAGGAGACGCGCCCTGGGTAGTGCAGTAGTCCTTCTGGACCTGCGGTGTCATGATCTATCAGCGCGCTGGAGAACTCATCTTCGTAGAGGAATCCCTCGTAGAAGCGAGTCAGAAGCCACAGTGCCTCCTGTCAGATTGGAGGAGGTGCTGTCTTCGGGAACCGCGCAAGAGATGCTGAGGCGCGGTCATGAGCTACGGTTGGCTGCGAGATGGTGTCCGCCGCCGAGAGCTCTATCCCCACACCCTCACGCGGTGGGAGAACTTGCCCGCAAACGGCATCGTAATAAAAATCTTCCGTCAGCTTGTGACCGTCCCTTGGTGCACCGACGGTTGCAATGTGCAGATCCCGGCAACTCGGTTTCCGCCTGCGCCCTGGTGAGCCGATTTGCCCTAAAGCGCGGTTGGGTTCTTGATGAAGAAGCCTCCGTCAGAATTGTACTTATGTCCGCCTTCTCGTCCGCTGCTCCATGCTGCATTGACTGGAACGATGGCAGACCTCCCCCCATTTTCTGGTATCCCTCAGCCCAGCGGCGATGATCTCGGTGACTCCTTTGGTGTGATGCTCATCTCGACCATCATAGTCGCCGCGTAAGTCTCGCGCTCGTTCGCCGTACCGACTTCCAGCTAATCACTGCATTCCATCTAGGTTATACGGAGTCACGCTGCTGCAGACGTTGTACTACTATGACAGGTTCCCAACTGACTCTTGGATGCTCAAAGCCACGGTTCGTCTCCTCGTCTTGAACTGACCGGTCTCGAGTAGACGACTCAATCCTTGCGTGTTTAGGTTGGCGTCGTGTGGTACGTCAGACTGCGTTTTCGCCCGTGTTCTCCGAATGGTGCTCACCCTCGTGCAGTGTGCTAGACACCGTCACGATCGTTCTGGATACGCATGCGGTGTACTTCTACCTTGTCACCAATTACAGCAATCCCATGGCCCTAGCGACTCAAGTATGGTGCGTACCCTCACTTTGTCGGGAATATCCTTGGACGTCGAACTCACATTTTATCTCGCAGGAGTGCGCAGGTAAGCTGTCGTAACAGCCACTACGAATGTCGATCTGATACCGGTAAAGGTGGAGGTAGTAGTTACTGTGAGTGCACTGACGGTGTAACAGCCTTGGGGGGAACGATGCTCACGCCGTCTCTGTTCGGCAGTACACAGTAGTGGTGATAGTCCAAGCGTGAGCCTGCCGTGCACACCTGTGTCCCAATCTCCTAACAGATGCTGATCAAAGTTGACAGCTTCTTCATACATCGTATCTTCCAACGTGAGTTCCTTAATCGCCTCCCTCGTGCATGCTGATGTACTCCCTTCACCAGTCCGACCGTACGCCTGGTATATCCCCCTGGCCATGGTAAGTGCAGGTACACATGATAGCTCTTCGGGCGACTCAGCGTCGAGAACAGGGGATACTTGCGATCGCCTCTTATGGTTAGTTCTTGCTTGAGATCACGAGTACTCAAAGCTGACTAGCCGGTTTTTCTAGCAATGGTCATAGGTACGCGTTTTCGCGGTTTGATGTCGATGACAGCGTTAACGTAGTGCCCGTCGTTCAGCGATTGAGGTCGCAGTGTGAGTCAATCGTTAGGCATCCACATGCGGCTCGCATCTGACTTTGTTGCTTGAATCGTCGTTCATTGCAGATTCAAGAAGGCTTCCTGGAGTAACCTCCAGAGTACCCAAGTCAACGTATGCGTCCCTGTTATGCTCGCCGCCCTGGAACCTCACCAATATCGTACTCGTAGGATCCACTCATCGCCAACTGGGTCCTCGGGATGGTCGTCGACACCGCGATCACTGTCGTCCTCTGCTGGTACCTATGGAGCGAGAAGGTCTACGTGCGACGCAAGTGAGCTCTCCGTCAGAGCCTATCACCCGACTAGTCCTCTGACAACGCGCTCGCACCTACAGAACTCACCGCATGATCAACCGGATCATCGTCTTCAGCGTGAACAGGGGTGCCATCGCAGCGTGAGTTGCCGGATCTCAGCCTATGATGGCGTCCTGGCTCAAGCGACCGTCGCAGCGTGGTACAGGTGATGACCCTCTTGACGAAGTTCATATACTCGCCCCGGAACCTGGTGTGGCTGGCCTTCCACAACGCCCTCTCCAAAGGTCCGTACTCTCCATGTATACCCTTGAAAGGGGAGAAGCTCTGACGTGACCCGCAGTCTACGCCAACTCGATGCTCGCAACGTGCGTACCACCCGTCTTCTCTCCATCTACGCACTCATCTCACCCGTGACGTGCATCAAATACAGGCTCAACAGCCGCACCGCTCTCCGCGGCATGATGGAGACCGAGCAGGGTGGCACCGAGCTGACGCTGCCCACTATCAGGCAGGGCAGGCCGAGCGGCAAGCCCGTACACCACGACGACGCCCAGATGGCGGTATGTGCACCCATCTCAGCTCTTCCTCATGCTGGCTGTCGGACGCTGACAAGGTGCGATGCACGTTACCACCAGACCCTGGAGTTCGCACCGGGGCAGACGTCAACGCTCGAGTGGGACAGCGTGGGCTCGGACTCTGCGGACGCCGAGAGGTATCAGTACGCGACGAAAGAAAGCGTCAAGAGCTAGTCGTTTGTGAAGTTGGTACGTCGTGCCGCACCACCGGGACGACGTTGCGAAGTCGCTGACGTGCAGCTCTATTTTCAGAGAATGACCCGGGAGCACCGGTGGCAGCGTCTGCCAGAGCTTGAGAGCTATCCCTGCCGGCCGGTCGGTGAACGTGCGTAGTTCGGAAGCCCGGTGACCCCTGTATAACAACCTTCTTGTTGGGCTATTCATCGCCGTCGTGACGAGCAGGTCTTGTCTGATGCAGATTGCCGAGGTGCGCAGTACGTCGCATGTAAGCACGGTAGACCGTCTGCCGCCTCTCCGTTCGCGGGAGTGCGGTCGCTACTTTGAACGCCGCGGGGTCGTCTTGGTGGATTGCGCCTCGGACTCTAGGAGAATTCCGGGTAATATCACTCGCATGCAGGTCAAGCACAGGGAGTCCGTCTAGGTATCGCACCCGTGCAGAAGCTATTAGCGTTACTGCGCAGAAGCCCGCAACGTGCGAACTCGCATCTTCTGCTGACGCACTGGCTCGGTGGAAACTCGCCCCATCTTGTTCCGTTGCTGATGCCGAGTCTTGCGTAACTCACTTCGTATTCCAGTCGAGCTCCCTTGGACTCCCCCCACGCTGCACTGACTGGTATCATGGCAGACCCGGCGTCCGACACTCCACCTACAGGTACAGCCCTGGCAGACTCGTTTGGCGTCCTGCTGCTCTCGACTGTCATAGTCTCAGCGTGCGTACTCCTCCCTAATATGCATCGCGCCTTTCGCGCTAACTGGTGCATCTTCACTAGGTTGTACGGAGTTACGTCTCTGCAGACTCTATACTACTACGATAGATTCTCGAAGGACCCATGGACACTCAAAACAGCGGTTCGCCCCGTCACCTGTCTTTGTACATGCGTAGTTGATCGAGACGACTTTCTGTCAGGTTGCTGTCGTGTGGTACGAGCTACTATTCTCCCCTTCGCGGTGTATGATCATGTATTCATTCTCGCCTCAGGGTACTAGACACGCTGACGCTCGCGTTGGACGCGCACATGGTCTACTACTATCTGGTCCTTAATTTCAACAATCCTGCTGCATTGTTGTACCAAGTCTGGTGCGTATGTGCGCTATGCTACTTGCTCTATGAACGCTCACCGAGATCACTAGGAGCGGACAGGTATGCTCGCATACTCTTACCTGCTTCGAAGTCCCATTCTGAACACCAGCCAGGTCGAGCTTGTCGTGACTGTGAGCCTTGATCTATACACTGTATTCAATGTGACTCATGTGGGTCATAGTACACAGTGGTGGCAATCGTGCAAATGTCAGTCTCTCGACATTCATCTCCAGAGGCTATGTACACTCATCACTGTTGACCAGCTTCTTCGTGCTGCGTATCTACCAACGTGAGTGTAACTACCCAGTTTTACCCGGCCTACTGCCTCTGACATCGGATCTCCAGTACGCCCTCAGCTATGGTACATCCCGCTCTTCATGGTACGCGCAGGAACGTGCCCAACTATGTGCGATACTGAATGCAGTGAAAACCTGGCAGGCAATTCTTGCTGTCATCTCTTATAGTGAGTGGTCGGCCCCTGAGCCGGCAGCGAGCTTGGACTGATGGCGTGGCTCGTGTAGTTCTTATCATCGGTTCGTACGCTTCAACGATTTGTGGTCACCGAGCAAGAGTGACTAACATCGCCTCCCTGGACAGCCATAACCGCCCGCGAGTGAGCCTTTGTCTTGATTCGTTGTTCACCGTTTTTTCTGACCGGGATCGCTGGGTCTATGCAGGGTCTCACACACAGCGTGGACTGATGTACGAAACCCACAAGTCATTGTACGTATGGCGTCCTCGTATTTCTACTCTTCGTGCTGCACATTCTCTCGTCTGGCTCACGCTCAAAACACACCAGGACACACGCATCGCCAACTGGGTCTTCGGCATGGTGGTCGACGTAGCGATCACGGTCGTGCTTTGTTGGTATCTGTGGAGCGAGAAAACCTACGTCCGGCGCAAGTGAGTACAGCCTGACGCCTTTCCAAGCAGTGGTGATGCTAACGTGGTACGTCCTAGGACCCACCGTCTGCTCAACAGGATCATCGTCTTCAGTGTCAATAGGGGTGCCATTGCAGCGTGAGTGATCGCACCCTGGCACGTTCCTGTCTACTGACTTCCGTCGCAGCGTGGTTCAGATCTTGACTCTGCTCACGGTGAGCATCCCCAGTCTGCGACGGCAATATCGAACACTTCCTGACGACGGCTTCAGAAATTCATCTGGCCACAAACACTCATCTGGCTCGCCTTCCACAACGCGCTCAGCAAAGGTAAGCCCCATCCTCGGGCTTAGCTGCAGTCCGGACACGTCTGACCAGCGAGCTTGCATGCTCACTGACGTTGGACAGTCTACGCCAACTCGATGCTCGCAACGTGAGTGCCCTCCTCCGTTCCATAAACACGGGGGGCGCTAACACACAGAACGCGTAGGCTCAACAGCCGCACCGCACTTCGGGGCTTGATGCAGAGCGACATGGACGGCACGGAGCTCAGCTTACCCGCTGTCCGAAGTAACAAGCAGCGCAATGACCATCAGGACGCAGTACGTCCACAATGACGTCCCGTACCTGTCAGACTCTGACCAATCGGACTGTGCGTTGTCAGACGTTACAGTTTGCGACTGTGCGATCATCCGTGCACCGACGAGACAGTGTAGACTCGGCGTAAATGGTAGGTAGCGACGACTGCATATATCCACAGGACAGCAACTTGGCGTACTGATGTCACTGTCGTCTCACAGCGCGGAGTCAGCATAGGACCAGATGAGCGGAGCATCATGTCTGTCGATGTTGTAGCAATCTCGGAACCTCACAGATTGGTGGTGGGAGTGTGTCTTATCATAGCATATTCATGCATTGTTGAGGTTGCATAGTCTCGCGAGCGCAGTGTCTGTAAAAGATATGATGCAACTGACAACCCTACAAGGACACGGGCAAATACTATGACTTGCTGCGCTGCGACTCCCTCCTGCTCTTGCCCGGGCGTTTTGACGGGCCTTTCGCGCCCCTACCGCTCGAGCCCCCACGGCCACTGGAGCCGCCCCGGCCACCGCCACGTCCCCCACGACCGCCGCCTCTGCCGCCACGGCCGCCTGGCCCTCCTCGGTGGACGAAGCTGTCCGTCGAGTCTTTTGTGTTCTGCTTCGACCGCCGGTCTCCGCCACCAAAGCCGAACTTTTTGTCGCGCGCCTGTCGGGGAAGCTTGGACTTGCCGTCCGCGCCCTTCGTCCGCTTCGACGGCCGGTCGGCAAGCGCGTCTTCGACAGCAATGTCGAAGTCCTCGCCGTCGCCATTCGCACCGTCCAGCGCGCCCTTTCGTTCTGCACGATCGAGACATTAGCATCGGTCTAGTACACGGGATGAGGGCAAGCGTACTCCGCTTGAGGCCCTTGAGGCGCTCCTCCATCTCCTTCTTGCTCTGTTGGCGCTCTTTGATCTTGTCCAGCTGGACCTGCTTGCCGAACTTCTTGCCCTCGCGCTCCTTCCGCTTCTCCTCTGAGCGCTTGAGGCCCGCGCTCTCGTCAAGCAACCGCTGCCGTATGCGCTCCATGTGCGCGTCGTTCTTGACCATCTCCGCGAAGTAGTCCGCCGGACGGGTGAACGGGAAGTTGTGTTTTTGCGCGAGAGTCTTTGCGGTCTGCGCGCCGTGCAACGCCTGCTTGTAGCTAGTCACCGACAATCGTGAGTGAAACGCTTTCAACGTGGGGGAGGCTGGACGTACAAGGCAAGCTCGCGGTTCAGGTCGTCCTCGACGTCTACTTCGATGGACTCAGGGTATGTGACCGTGAGGGTCTCTGTCCACGGTAATGAAGGGTCAAGCGCAATGGTACTCCGGATGCGCTCCATTGCGATCTAATGTCCGTTAGCAAGCATAGAGGTGTGCTGATAGGAAGAGACATACCGCGTTGTCAATTTCTACCTTCTGGCGAGGCATTGCGTCTGGATCCAGTTCCTCCTCATCAGAAAGCTCGTCGACGGGGATGGCTGCCTCGTCCTCGGACTGGGCCTCTGCGTCCGAGCCCTCCTGCTCTTCATCGTCCGAGCCTGCTGACCCCTCGCCTTCTTCGCCTTCCTCGTCCTCACTCCCCTCGCCCCCACCGCTCTCCTCGTCTTCGTCTCCCGTGAGCGCGCGCAGCTGCTCGACATCGAATTCATCCAAACCGTCGTCGCCCAGGGCCTTCATGAGCTTCTCCATGCCCTCTTCATCCACGTCCTCCTCCTCCGAGTCGTCTTCATCATCAGACTCGCCACTGGCGTCCTCCTCGTCCTCGTCCTCCCATCCCTCCTCTCCGTCCTCCGCGCCGTCTAGCTCGTCGACTTCTTCCTCGGATTCGTCCGAAGAACTTGCCGCTCGTTGTTGTAGCTTGCTAGACTTTGCGGGTGCCTTGGCTTGCGTCTTGAAAGACTTGGCCTTTTCTGTTTGCTTGCGTTCTTTGAGCTTGGACGGCATGGCGAGGTGAAGGGGGTAGGAAGAGAAAGCCTGTACGCGCGCGGAAGAGCGATCGGCGTGCAAGTTACGACAGACGCCCGAGAAATTCCAAGCCACGTGCTCGCGCGACTCGTAAGCGCTGGAGCGCAGAGTACCGCGCGAGCGACTTCTTTCTTTCGAAAGGCTGCCTCACAAATCCTCCAGAGGGATGCAGAATGATGACTCGCGGGGTAGCTACTCGGGGGGAATGTTACATTAGACATACAACAACTGATAGTACGGGTAGGCGATACAAATGATTGAGACTAGCGATACAGAACACGGACTGAGGACACCATTACACCTAGTAATATAACTCGAAGTCAAGCCGAAAAGGGAGTAAATGAGTAAATCAGGAAGATCATGACGTGCAGTGAAAGGCGTGCGTAGTGTAAGAGCAGGTAGGGCAGCAAGGTCCGGGAGAGAAGTGAGTTGTCCGCCTGGGGTGTGGATAGGTCGCCTACGAATCGGACGTGGCTCGAGCGTCCTCAGGCCCGCCTGCGAGACCGCGAGGGCTTGGAGGACTTCCGAGGCTGCGACACCTTAGGCGTCTTGTGGCACATCTTGATGTCGTAGCCAACGCAGGTGGTTGAACTCAACCGAAGGTGGCGCAACAGCGCGTCGTGGCGACTGAAGATGCTCTGGCACCCCCCGACCATCCACTCGCCGTCCTCCCATGTGCGCTCGCTGTCCGGGGAGACGCCGTACTCGGCGGCCTGGTCCAGAGGCACGCCGCAACACTTCCGCGGGTCGCGCTTGCCATACAAGAGGACCGCCTCCGGACAGTGGCTCTGGTGATGCCGCGTGAAATCCGGCGCCCGGTTCCGCCTCTGAACGTACTCGCAGAACGGGCACTGCCAACCCACCAGCGTCGCCATACCGGCCAGGTACTCTTCGATTGTGACCTGTCTCTTGCGAGTAGGAAAGGAAGTAGCGGCAGACGAGCGCGACGAGCCTGACATCCGTGAGGAAGGACGGGAAGTGGATGGGGTAGATGATGACGACGAATAGGGCGTGTATGCACGCGTTGAGCGAGCCTGTGCCCGGGAGCGTATCGCGGGTCCACTGGCCGACGGCTTAGGGGAGAGGAGGGGAAGGTCAGTCATGGTAGGCTGTGTGCCAAGAGTCGCCGCGGTTGTGAGGGCTTGCTCAACTGATTGGACGGGCGAAGGGGGAGGGAGCAGGTCAAGTGCGATCTCGGGGGCGTCGGAGGCGCGATCGGGGTAGAGATCCCAGAAGAGGGATCCGAATTGGTCGTCGGGGGCTGCCACTCCATCTTCATGGCTCAATAGCGCGCCAGAGCGGGAAGCGGGCGATTGTGAAGGTGCAGTCTCATCTCGCGCCTTTGGCGGCGCTGATAAATCGAGTATGTCGTGGTCCCCGGGCCGAACCAACTCAGCGTTGAGGACACACCACTCAAGGTGGTCCTCCTTGATGACAGGCTCCGAGATCGACCTCTCAGTGCTATGGCGGACATGTTAACCACTAGTAGGCACTCTATGGCGTGGACATACCGGCTGTCATAAGCGTCGCAATTGATATACTGTTCGAACAATGCATCGGGATCGTCTGACATCGACAAGCCAGCGGTTTGATGAGAACTGAACGCGTCGAAGTCCAAGCCCTCCCCATAGGACGAAGGCAGCGGCAGGCGAGTCAGGTACGGTGAAGAAGGCGTAGGGAGGTCGTAGGAGCGCATACTGTCGGAGGTGCTGTGGTAGGAGCTGAGGCAATCTCGGGCATCCTTATAGAAGGGATACTGGGCACCATGTCCTTTGTCTGTGCCAGGACGGCGGGGGCGGTGGGCCTGACGGCGACCGACGCCCTGAACACAACGGAAGGCTCCAACGTGGTACCAAAGAGCCATCGGCGCCTAGCCTTCTTTCCCCGTCACCCGCCCCGGCACCTATTGGGGATCAAGCTTCAAGGACGCTGGTGACTACCCGTATCGAACTCACCGATACACCTCACTGCTGCTATCGCATTTCGTACCTAGTTTCCGAAGAATTCACGTCAATCACGCTGCATCCACGTTGCGCCCACGCACCGCCTGAAGCCCGATCAATGACCTTTCACTTGTGCCATCGAGTGCCACTCATGAGAAACACATCAGAGATTCCCGAAAAGGAACGTCTTCATCCAACACACCGCGCACCGGCAACAAATTCACCACACCTACTGTTACGAGAGAATTGCCGCGTGAGACGACATTTGAGAACTGACCAAATCATCAAATCGCTGTAACCTATGGTACACTGGACCGTCAATGTGAATGGAGTAGTTCAGATGAAAACGATACTGCGGAGGTAATCCTCCGTGATTCCGCTGTGTTCTCCTTTGTCCGTTTACGCTTCCAGAACTCTGAATATCTGGAGACCAATATCCCGTCAGTGCATCGCCCCGTGGCATGATAAGCCCTACTCACCTTAACCGATCCGCTCTTCAAGTCCTCCAACCGGTAACTCGCGGACTCGACGCTCTGCTGTCCGACATGCTGATTTGCCTGGAACACCTTCACCTTGGACTTCTTCGTCTCGAAGTCCCCAATGACCGCGACCAGCGGCTGCCCTATGCCCACGTTCTGGTGGTAGCTCTGCAGGCCCTTATGGCCTTTGAACTTCGCATCGTGCGCCACCAGCACGTCCCCGGGCATGATGTCGCTCACCCGCCGCTGCACGGCGGCGGCGCTCTGGCTGTACACCAGATATCCAAAGGACTCGTACGGCTGGGACGGTTGTGCCGCGTTGGGAACCTGGCCGAGGACTGCGGTGACGAACCCGATGTACGATCCGTCTCCGACAACGGACTTCTTTGACTTCTCGTACAACGCCGCCGCCACCTCGTGGATCTGCACGCCCACGCGGCCCCAGTGGCCCATCAGCTCGTCCGGCGTCAAGTGCTGCTCCGCGGGGGGATGGGCGGCGGGGACATTGCTCGTTTGTTGCTGCGGTGGCGCGGGAGGTGCCGACGCGGAAGGTCTGCCCGGGGGTGCAGGAGGGTAGTTCGTAGAGTCCTCCGACCACTGAGCAGACAAAGAAAGGTCGGCATCGCCGCCGAAATCGACATCGGGGATCGTAGGCTCCTCGGACTGAGAATCGGAAGGAACCGGCGCAGGAGGGGGAGGAGGGAGTGGCGCACCGCGAGGAGCAGGGCGGCCGGCCCGTGGCGGAGGCGGCGGCACGGATTCGTCTGCACTCTGGCCTTGGTCGACGATGACGAAGTCGCCGTGAGACTCATGAGTAGTCGGCGTCGGTCGCGACGGGGGAGGCGGAGGATATGTGAACGCAGGGGGAGGCGGGGGGCGCGTCCTGGGCACTGGTGGTGGTGAAGCAAGAGAAGGAGGAGAAAGCGGCCGCGCTTGCGGGACGGGAGGGGGGCCTGTAGATACGCGCCGTGCCCCGCGGTCGGGTACGGGAGGCGGGGGCGCCTCTTCCTCCGCATCAGTGTATGTCACCTCTTCGAGCTCGCTTTCTTCGTGACCAGCGCGCTCGCTGTCTGACACGTGCTGATAGTCCGACTCCTCCCCGTGGTCGTCCTCGTACACCGGGGCAGGCGGAGGCGGGGGGACAGGTGCAGAACGCTTCGGGGGCGGAGAGGTGACGTGTTCAGCATCGTCTTCAGACTCCCGACGTACAGGAGCACGAGGAGGGGGAGCAATGCCAGGTATCATCCCGAATCGCTGACCACCCATGCCCGCAATCCGGGCGGCGATGCGCTGTTTGCGAGCGAACTCGTCCTCCTCTTCCTCCGGGGCTGTCTCTTCTGCCTCAGCAGGTTTCTCGCTGTCTCCCTGTTCCTCGCCTTCCTGATGCTCCGGCTCCGGGGGTGGCGGGGGACGGCGTGCGGCCGGCATAGGAGGAGGGGCGCCGAACCTGATACCACCGAGCTTCGCCATTCTCTCCGCGATGGTGCGACGACGGGCGAGCTCAGGGTCTTCACCTTGTTCATCGTTCCCATCTCCGGCCTGTGGGTGTTCCTGGTGGGGAGGCGGGCTAGTAACAGCAGGAGGGGAAGCGACTCTCGCCGGGGGAGGCGGCGGGGAGACTACTCGCTGCGGTGGTGGTGGCGGGGGAGATACGACCCGCTGAGGTGGAGGTGGCGGGGCATCCGATGGCGGAGGGGAGACAACTCGCGCGGGCGGCGGCGGAGGGGGAGAGACCACTCGTGCAGCGGACCCCTGCAGGGGAGAGAACCCAGGCTTGTCCAAGCCGGGAGACTTGGGGCTGTAGAACGAAGGATCTATCGGGTCTTATATATGTACCGTCGTCAGCCACTCGTCTTTCTTCGCGCGCACATGGGTAACGCGTGCACTCACCGACGTCGGAATCATCCAGTACTTCCCCCTCTTCTTCCTCGGGCTCAGGCGACGGAGGCTGAGCCTTGAGCGGAGGCGGCACCGGTCTGCTCGACGCTGCGGCCGAGACGGGAGGAGACGTAGGCCTGGCGCTGCGAGGGGGCGGGGGAGGAGGGGCAGGAGCCTCCTCTTCCTCTTCCGGCTCTTCATATTCCGCCACGTCTTCCTCTTTATCCTCGCCATGTGGCGGAGCATGCGTGGGCGGGGGAGGAACTTGCACGGACGCACGACGAGGAGGCGGGGGCGGCGGAGGCGCATCGAAGTCATCCTCGTCCTGTTCTTCCCCCTCATCATCATCGTCATTCTGTATCGGGAGCGGCGGGATGGGTACCGCTGCATGCCGAGGCGGCGGGGGCGGCGGAGCAGCGCTATCGTCAAGTTCCTCTTCCTCGTCCTTTGTCAGAGCCCTATCGTGACCGTGTTCGTGCTCATAGTTCAAGTCGTGGTCTTCATACTCGTCCTCGTGTAACTCATGTTCATGCTCATCTGCGTCATGCTCTGGGCCTACTTCACGTGCGTGCCGAGCGTATTCCTCGTTCTCGACGTCCGGAGAAACTGCACGGTCTTCCTCGACGTCCTCAGAAGGCGCCGCAGGAGGCGGCGGCACGTCCCTCGGGGGCGGCGGGAGAGACTGTCTCTTCGGAGGCGGAGGGACAGCTTGTCTGATCGGAGGCGGAGGCGGAGAAGCAACGGTCGGATGAGTGGCATCCTCATCCTCATCCTCTGCATCCTCCTCCGTCTGCGTGGGAGGCAACGTCGGGAGTGGTCTGGGAACGTGCGGCGGTAGTTGGTGCGGCGCCGCATGCTCCCCGTCGTCCTCCTCAGCACGCTCGGGCACCTCCTGCCTCTCACGCGCGATCCGATAATCGTCCGCTCCGTCGTCGTACTCCTCTTCATTTGCGGAGGTGCGCGCGGCCTCATGCGCAGCACGTGCCTCTGCTTCTCCGTCTTCTTCGAGGCCGTCCTCGTACGCGGGCGCAGTCCGCTCGCGCGTCCTCCCCCGCTCCGCCGGCTCCCCTTCCTCCTCATCTTCCTGAAGTTCCTCCTCGGCGATAGCGCCATCGCGATCGCTCTCAGCACGCAGATCTATAGGAGCATTTGATCAATACTCTACTCATACACGCGCGCACGCCGACCGTGGCGGGGAGGTTTAATTACCGTGACCATCCTGAGAACCCTCGTCCGCCGGGGAGCCCAACCCAGATTCAGTCTGAGCACATACCGATCCGACGCTGCCCTTCCGCTCCGGCGCCTGCGGCTTGGTGGTGGTCGGGAGAATCGGCGGAGACTTCGGCGACGCGTCCTCCTGGTGGCTGTCGCGCCGGACAGGGAGCGGCGGGTGCGGGGGCGGAGACGCGAGGGGTGAACGAACGGAGTCCGTGCTCTCCTTGCGGATCGGGGGAGGCATGCCTCCGCTGAACGGATTGAACCCGCCGGACTTCGCGATTCGCTCGGCGATGCGCTTGCGACGAGCGGCCTCGTCCTCTTCCTCCTCAGGCTCTTCAGCGGGCGCGGGTGCTGCAGTCTCGACGTCAACCGGGGTCTCTTCGTGTTTAGGCTCCTCGACGGTAGGTTCCTCATGCGTCGGCTCTTCGACGGCCGGAGCCTCTTCACGCGCAGGCTCCTCAGCAGCAGGCGCTTCCGCTTGTTCATGTGCGACATGCTCCGCCGAGTGTTCAGCGGTATCTTGCACTGCGGGCTCTCCAGCGTGCTCCTCTTCGGCAGCTTCGGGTGCTAAAGGTGATTCCGTGGCCGCCGCAGCCTTAGCAGACTCCTTCTCTTGAGTAACATCAGGTGTGTGAATGTCCTCCGTCAACTTCTCCGCTTGACCTTCGGTAAGCTCAGGCTCGCGATCGCCGTGAGGAGCCTCTGGGGCGCTGGGCGTCTCCACCTTCTCCGCGGAGGCAACGGGTTCCTCCACAGACGTAAGTGTTGCAGGGCTCTCGTGCACCTCCTGGCCAATGACGGGCGCTGCAGGAGAAGGCGACTTCGCCGCGCGCTTGCGTGGGGGAGCAGCCCGTCTCGGAACTTGAGGAACCGGCATTGCAGGAGAACGGACAGGCGGCGATGTGACCGCAGAATCTGGTGAGAGCGTGTCGGACGTTGTCGAGTCCTTCTTGGCGGCGTCGAAGTAATCTGTGGACGGCGATCAATGTCAGTTAAGCATTAGAACGACGATGTCACGAAACGTACCAGCAGGTTCTGCGCCATCACCTTCAGCGGCGGACGGGGGTAAGCTCTTGTCGGCTGGCTCGACCACGGCAGGGACTACGCGACCAATCAGTGCATGCTCAGCGCGCATCGGGCCTAAGCTCACCCTCCGGAGCGTCAGCTTTCGGGGAAGCTTCAGCGGGCTTGTCCTCCTTGGGTTGCTCCTCCTCCTTGTGCACCTTCTTAGGCGGGATGTCTGGCTTCTTGCCAAAGATCGGAGGCCCGGCCATGCCAATCCTCGCACCTCCGAGACGCGCCATCTTCGCCGCAAGCGCAGCCCGACGCTGCCTCTCCTCCTCCTGCGGGTCCGGCTCGCCCTCCTCCTTTGCCTCCTCCTCGCCCTCCTTCGTCTCGCCCTCATCTCCAGGGAACTTGAGCTCCTTGTGTTCCTGCGCTTCGGGCGACTTCGCCTCCGCCGGCTGATCTTCCTCATCGTCACCGCCGATAGGCTCTACCCTCTGCACGACCGGCGGGGGCTTCCACTTCGGCTTCTCGCCCGATGGGCGCGGGGGCGGGGCCGCAGCAGCCCCGCCAGCCCCGCCAAAGCCGCCCGAGCCCTGCAACGCAGCCATGCGCTCCTTGAGCGAGAGCTTGCCGATGGACTCCTTCGCGTCCGCGGCGGACATCCCGGCGGCCTTGCGGGCCTCGGCCTCATCCTGCGCGCTGCTGGCCGCCTTGGGCGACGTCGGCGGGGAGAGGGGCTTGGGCGCCCAGCTGCCGATGTGTCCAGGCTTGGGACGCGGGGGCGGAGGTGCTGGCCCGGCGGGTGCTGAGCCCTTGTTCTCGAAGGCAGCGATGCGGTCGCGCAGAGAGCCGACCTTCTTCGGTGGTGGGTCAGACATGGTGTGTGTTCGAGGAGAGAGAGAGAGAGCTGCGCCCGGCGCTGCTGCGAGGAGCTCGTAACGACGCTTCCAGCTCGGGACGCGTCCCAATTCAAGCCCTGTAGCGCCCGCGGCTCTCTCCGAGCACGCTCAAAATGGCTGGCGTTGTCGTTCAAGCAGTCACTGAATATTTGCGATCAGCCCCAGTATCGTCGAGTAGATATTCATGCATGTATGCATATTTACTACCGCGACGAACGACGGAGTGACTACATTCCAACTACTACCACCTATTGCTGTCATGATTGCTCTGTTTCAATAGTTTTCGATGCCACAGTCGCTCTGTGCGAGCTACGCTGTATCGCGATCCCTCTCATGGCCATACTGTACGTCTATATCCAGGTTTTCTGTCAGGGATTTCCGTAGCCTCCCACAACCAAGCCGGCTCCGCAAGGTTTATCCTGGTCAGATCGCAGTATACCCGGGCACATCAGCCATACCGCCGAGCTGAGCATGCCTATTGTGCGATACCGTATTTCACCTTCGTATTCCACGATACACTGATACTGATGTTGTCGCCTAGGATTAAACGTGCATTTACACAGGAGTCTCGTCTTCAATCTCCCCGATCTTCCATAACCAGAAGGGCCCTAGAAGGTACGGGCGAGTCGGTCAGCTCGTAATGTACTGAAGGGCGTGTCCGATCAGCTACGACGTACCCACAGGATCGTGCCTATCGTGTAACACCGTCGTCCACGATCCGAGGATGCCATACTTCGACCTCACGTTTCCCACCTGTACACCCTCGGAGCTGGTAACGGACGCATTTCAGCGAACGGCGAAGCCAGGGACACAGACTCGGGGCAACTGACCTCCATATTGCATTGCCCTGTTCACCCGAAGTCTGTCGAACCACCTGTCAGGCGCGTTCACATACCCGAGAAACGCAGAGGTCAACTTACGAAACGCCAGCGAATCTGATCATCCGCTGTTACCTTGACACTGCCGACGAAAATCGCATGCCCGTCGAGCGAGCCGCCAAAGTTGATGCGGGGTCGCCCAGGATGGTCCGGGTCGGGTTCTGTTCCCAAAATGCGTAACTCGACGTATATTGAGCGGAACACCTCCACGAAGTCCGGGTCCTCGAAGATGTCAGTGCGCAATGGCTCAGAGTCCGACGACTGTTGTAAGGGGGGTGGAGCTCAGTATGTGATAGTCTTCAGGAACTCGCGGGCTTTACACGCACATTGAAGTTGTTGTAAACTGTTCCGCTCGGTCAGACGAACAGAAGTGGCGCCCAAGAGAAACAAGTGGAACGTACGCAGAAGCTCTCTGTGATCGACGAAGCAGAACGAGCATTGCCACTTTCCCTCCACCCCAGCCCAGTCCTGCACCTCGTCCAGATCGATAGCGTTCGGGATGATGCTTTGCGTCCACGGCATGCTCAGCGGAAACAAGTTGAACTCCGCTGTCGCCGCCTCCTCCGTATCCGGCACGATGTGCATCGACATGACGTGGTGGATCGCGCGGAGGTGCACCCAGTTCACGCGCCCGCTGCCGTCCATCATGAACGGCCCGAAGTCGTTGTCGTACTTGTAGTTGCGCATCGCGTAAACGAACGCGCGCGACGCCGTGCGTTGCTCGTGCTGGAAGTCGCGCGCGGTGAGCCCGAAGTACGTGTGCAGCCGTGCGCGCAGCTGGCGCTCCTCCGCGGACAGCTCCCACTCTTCGTGCTCAATGAGCGTGCTGCCGCGGAGCATGGCGGTCGTCCAGACGTGGTTCATGGAGAGCTCGATGACCTCCGGATGCGTGACCGGGGGAGTGTGGGTGACCATGTCGATCAGGGTCTGGAGGACTTCGCAGCGTTCCTCGGGGCGGCATGCGGACACCTTGGTGAGAACCCCTCGTGCGCGGATGATACGCTGTAGTTGAGACTTCCAGTCTATCTTCTGCAGAGGTCTTCCCAGGGGTGTGTAGCATTGTCTAGGGTCGTCGAACGGCTGCCGCAGATAGAGCTCGCGCCACAAGTGTTGGTCGTCGTAGAACAGATGGTGATACGCAGAGCATGTCTGAGAGAGCTGTGCGACGTCTACGGGGTCGAGTAGGAGGAGGATCTGCTCAAGTATTTCGATAGGGAGGTCGTAGAGCTTTGCCATGTGAAGGCCGCAAGACTTATCTAGGAGACGGATGTTGAGCCCCATTCACGCTGATGGCTCGGAATGTGAAGCCCATAGACACACCTCTGTTTCCGTGAGTAGACTGCAGCCGACGATGACTTTCGCGAGAAGATTTGGTACCGGCCGAGGAGAATGGCTCGAGGAGAGTTGCGAACTCGCGCAGCCGGATGAGCAATGACCTCACCCACGGCAAGCGGTATCTCCGGCCCGGAGCAGAGGTCCGAGCGCTTGTCTCGCATTGAGCGGTTCGCGTATACGCGCTGTGGCTTCCACTCACACCTCCACCTCCTCCG
The DNA here is from genome assembly GCA_001304625.1 of Trametes sp. AH28-2. Classification (NCBI taxonomy): domain Eukaryota; kingdom Fungi; phylum Basidiomycota; class Agaricomycetes; order Polyporales; family Polyporaceae; genus Trametes; species Trametes sp. AH28-2. Next base: position 813,661 of record KQ464073.1, on the reverse strand, counting down.
CGTCCCTCCTCCTTTCTTCCTCCGTCGCGCCAGTCCTACAGCCGTATATACCCCTTGAATACGACCTCAGCGCATATATGAGCAAACAAGCTCCAAAGAGCAGGTCCGCACCGACCAAGGTGCCCGGCATCTACAAAACAGATTCCGTCCGGGTACGATGAAGCGGTTGACCTTGCGCCGCGTCGCCTGACGAGATCCAGGATGTAGCAGAGTCGCTCAACATAACCAACCTCCCGGAAGTGGTAGCCTCTGCGCTAGCTAGCGATGTTGAGTACCGAATATCCCAGGTGGTCGAGGTGCGCACGAGCCACAGTCATACTCGGTCCATGCTCAAGTCGGCGTGCAGGAAGCTGCCCGCTTTATGCGACACGCAAAACGGACTACACTGACAACCGCTGACATTGACCAAGCACTGCGTGTACTCAACATCGAGCCGCTCTACGGCCACTTCCCATACAACCCACCTACATTCCGGCGCGCCCTGCCATTCCCCCAAATGCCATCCGCAGGCCCCGTCTACTTCATCGAAGATGAGGAGATCGAATTTGACCGTGCTCTACGCGAGGAGAAAGTCACTCTACCAAAGGGCGTCACCTGGACCGCGCACTGGCTTGCCGTGGAAGGCGTCCAGCCACTAATACCAGAAAACCCGCCGGCGGTGCCCAGGGACATTGATCCCGAGGGTGGTGCAGCGAAACAAGGAGCGACCGCGCCCGGCTCGATATTTCCCCCTACTCCTCCATCCTCAGACCGCCCGTCGCCCATACAAGCCTCGAAGCAGCAGCCGCAGCAACATATCGCGGTCAAGCAAGTGCTCTCGCGTGAGCTGCAGCTGTACTACACTCGCCTCACTTCATCACTATTGCCACCCTCGTCGGACTTCGCCAAACGTACCGCTGCTTTGGCGAGTCTGCGACATGATGCGGGTCTTTCTCCCCTTCTACCGTACCTCGTTCGGTGGGTTGGACAAGGGGTCGTGGACGCCCTCCGGAGCGGATCACAAAGCGAGAACGACGGCAAAGTGCTCGAGGTGTTGCTGGATGTCATAGACGCGCTGCTAGCCAACCAAACCCTCGGTGTCGAGCCTTATGTGAGTGACTTCTATCCAAGTACGCACGAACCACAGTACTGATACAATATCACAGTTACACCAATTGCTACCGTCAATATTCTCCATCCTCCTGCACTCCGCGCTCCCGCCATCACATGCCGCTCATCTACGCAACACGGCGGCGCAAATCCTCTCACACCTTCTCACGCACTACTCGACGACGTACCCAGGATTGTCGTCACGTATAGTGAAGACGCTCATCGTCGGTCTCATCGGCGAGGGCAAGAGCAGGTCGACACGCGAAGGCGCCATCCGCGGTCTCATGGGAATCGGTAAAGAGGCCGTCAGGCAAGGTCTCGTAAAACACCATGGCGCGAAGATCATCGGAGACGAGTGTATGCCTGGGGAATCCAGCGCGCTTGTCGAACTCGTCATGGTACGTGCACTTTACGCATACACCCCATATCGAGGACTCATGAGACGTCGTAACAAACAGGAGGGGTTCAGGTTGATCCACCCACCATCCGCGCAGCCCACGCCACTGAACCCGGACTCGGGCGCGGACGCGTCGGTGATAGAGGATCTGCGTAGTCACCTCGGCGCCTTCTTCGCAGAGCGCGTTGTCGGCGACGCTGCATGGGCGAGAGGCATCCTCTCCGACGACGCCCCCACAGCGTGAGCGCTGTTGGTACGGTACGGTTTGTATTTGTATTTCTTGCGTCTTGCTGCCGGGACAATGTGCACTGTGTACTTATATGGCGATGGCTGCTGGGTCACCGAGGCCTCCCGGAGTCCCTGTGAGTTTGCGGATGTGTATCGTTCGTGAGCGACCGGAAGGACATAGCGCGTACCTCCCCGCGGGGCGCATCGGCCCGACTGCAGGTGCGTGTTCCTATACTAGATATTTTGGATGTACTGGAAGAACTCCTACGACAGCGTGTGGTGAGAATGCTCCATAGATTCATGGCCGTGCCCGGGTGACCCGCACGTATCACCTATCGCTATGCACGATCGGCTCGCGATTGGCTGCTGTCACCCAACGACGCTCCGAGCCCGGTGAAGGGCTTCTTTGCGGTGAGTTCGGCGGACACCTGCGGCCAGAATGCGAACCATATCACGATGACGCTCGTCTGCCCTCAAGTCGAGGTGGGAGATGCGGTCATCGCGGGGTCAATATAAGCATTGGGGAAGCCCAGCTGCTCACTCTCCCCAAGTTCGAGCACGCCCGACTCCTGTTGTACATACACAGATCACCCACCATGTCCGCCGCAGAGACCCTCCAGACGGAAGAGACGTACAACGGCGTCCCTCTTAGCAAGCTATTTTCCGACGAGAAGCTGGGATGGCGCGGGTAAGAGCCAGGCACATCGCGATGTAGTATACGCATACTCAATAAATGCGGCCTCTGCAGATACGTCGAGTGGGAGGACAAGCCAGAGCGGAAGCAGCTCGCGTCCGAAATCCTCAAGACGAAGCAGTTCACCCCGATCCCGGGTACGCTCGCGTGTCCCGCGCCATCCCTTTGGATGCTGACGTTCACCGACGGCAGAGTTCCAGTTCGTGCCGCTCCCGAAGACGAACCCGGTGCTAGTCGGGCACCGCTGGAAGGAGTACCACGAGGCGCTCGGGCTGAAGAGCATCGTCGACTTCAGCTGGGAGACCGTCCTGAAGGAGAAGCCGGGCATGATCCACCTGCTCGACTTTCCGTACAACGGTGAGACGCCTCGCGGGGAGCTCATCAACGGCAAGATAACCGATAACAAGTGGCACTTGTGAGCTCTCTGCGGCGCTCGAGTCTGCTGGAGCATGAGGCTCACGCGCATAATTTCAGCGTTCGAAACCATGGGGGTGTCCCTGATATTGACGAGGACGTGTTCGAGCTTGAGATCGGCGGCCTCGTGAACAAGCCTGTCAAGATCAGCATGAAGGATCTCAAGGATCCGTCGAAGTTCCCGTAAGTTCTGCTCGTAACGCTTCTGGAAGTATGGCGACCTGACCGACTACCATCCTTCCCAGGCAAGAAGAGGTCACCGTGACGCTACAGTGTAGCGGTACGCGTCGTATCGAGCAGATTCAGGAATACCCCGGCGATGGAGACGAGTTGATCAACGCGGTAAGACCTTATGCCGCACGCCTTCGAACGATGGTGTTGACGTTGAGTGGTAGCCTTGGGGCGAGGGCGCCATGTACGTTATTCCGTCGTGTATAACCAGGTAGTGCAGTTGATGACCCGCGAGTAGCGGTACGGCAGTGTACCGTGGTGTACCCCTCAAGAAAGTGCTCAAGCTCGCGTGCGGCGGCATCCTCCCCGAATGCAAGCACCTCGAGTTCATCGGCTCAGACACTTATTTCAAGTACGCGCTTTCCCCTGCTGCTGCTCCGAATCCATCCGATCTCGACTGAACCTCCGGTGACAGGAAGGGCCATGTGTTCAACTACGCCGTGTCCGTACCGTACCGCAAGGTGCGCGCGAACGAGGAGGTGCTCCTCGCGTGGGAGATGAACGGCAAGCCGCTGCCCAAGATCCACGGCTACCCCCTGCGTGTCGTCGTGACCGGCTACATTGGCGCGAGGAGCACGAAATGGCTGTACAAGATCAACGCGCTTGCTGAGCCTAGCTTGGGCCCCGTCCAGGCACAAGAGTACCTCTACTACACTCAGCAGGTACGGTCATTTTAGTACGACGCAATGTTGGTGGAAGAGAATCGCTGAGGGCCCGGGAACAGATCGGCAAGCAGAATGCCAAATACTCCAATGGGTTCTCTATCCAGAACATGCCCGTCTCGTACGTCAAACCTATTGCAAGCTGTTTGCTTGTGTGTTTACCTGTCCGGGGTTGTAGGAGCGCCATCATCTTCCCGGAGGACAAGCAGGTCATCATTCACGACGGCACTATCGAACTCAAGGGCTGGTCCTACAGCGGAGGTGGCAATTGGGTCGAGAGAGTCGAGGTGTCCAACGACGGGTAGGTCTATGCGTACCTCTATCTTGCTTGAAAGCAGGTGGCTGAAGGATGATACCTCGCAGTGGCCATGTCTGGTACGCCGTCGACCCAGACAACCTGACGGAGAAGGTGACACGCCATCCGAGTGCCTCATCTGCGACGCGCCGCTGACGCTGCGAGCCCCAGCACTATCACGCGTGGCGGCTCTGGACAATCAGGCTGCCCGTCGATGCGGAGGGCTGGCTCGAGTTCTGCGTCCGCTCGTGGGACTCCTCGAACAACACCGAGCCTACCTTCGTTCGCTCAGCCTGGAAGTACGCTCCTGACCCTGACTGCTATCACCGTGGAAGTCCTGACGGTTGGACTCTGTGTAGCTGGGATTTGCACGTCACCTCGTCCTGCCACCGCATCAAGATCTACAGCGTCAACAAGTCGAAGCCAGCTACCGCTGCCCGCCTGGCGGAGATCGAGGCTCATGGCGCGACCTTCAACCCGCTCACGATGCCGCTGCCGTGGGGCCTAGAGAGCGAGGAAGACTACCTCAAGAAGATGCGTAAACACCCACGCGAGCCCCTCAACTAGCAGTTCCAGTCCCTAGGGGCACGCAACGCGCCTCTGTACTTGTACAATACGGGTCGTAACGGTCATCACTTGTCATTCTGCAGCACTCTATGCGGTGTATACATAGCAATGCGATATTCGTGAGCTCCTGGTTCGTTCTGATTCTGGGCTGTCATTCCGTGCTACCCCATGCGTGCGAGAGATCGAGATTAGAAGGACGTCGGTAGAGATGTATGATATCGAGAGCGAGAGCGATGAGATCAATGTAATGTCAATGCGAGCAACCGGAGCGGACGGGGACTTGGGGACGATGGCGGGCTAGGATGGGACATCTACGACGCGGCAGCGGGCTGCGCAGCGTGCTCCTCCGCGATGCGCATCACCTCCATGAGGAAGGTCTGCAGGTCGGCGGAGAGCGAGGTCGTCGCCAGCTGGTAGCCCTGCGGGTTCTTCATTTGGAAAGCTGCAGTCGTTGCGGTCAGCGTCATGTTCGGCAGGATCGGAGGTATTTATACGTACTCGTCAACGCCTGCTTGAAGGAGACGTAGGGGTCGGCGTTGTCGAGGGGGCTGATGTAGCCGAGCTCCTCGTCGATATCGTCATCCTCGTCCTCATCATCGGAGACGTCCTCTCCAGACTCGACCTTCGCGGACTTCTCACGCAGGCGCTGGCCCTCATTTGCCAGCATCTCGACGTACGCGGAGTCCTCATCCCAAACATCGTCTGAACGGGGTAGGTCAGGGGGGATCGACAGAGGCACCACAGAGCTGTACTCACCATCCTCCTCGTTCATGTTGAGGTACTTGGAGTCGTCCTCCTCACCCTCATCATCGGAGTCGTTCTGGAACGCCTCCTCGAGCTCCTTACGTGCTAAAGAAGCATAGTCAGCACCTTGCACTTCCTCCACTACCAGATGGGGGGACCTACCCTGCACGGCCTTGGGGTACTCCTGGAAGAGCGTGAGCGCGCCGGAGACGATGTTGTGGAAGCCGTCCTGGATCGACGCAGGCACGCTCGCGGGGTCCATCTCCATGAGCGCGCACAGCGCCATGATGCTCAGCTTCTTGTCGTGCACGCGCGGGAGGCGCGCCGGCGCGGCGATCGCCGCGAACCACTCGTCGAAGAACTTGCGCGACGTGCCGGGCGCGATCTGCTCGAGGATGTGCAGCGTCGCGGCGGGGTTGTAGAGGATCGCGTTCACGAGCACGTTGTTGTTCGCGAGCTTGAGCGCGTTCGTGTTGATCTTGTCGACGATGGAGTACGCGGTGGTGACGATGGGTTGGAGGGCCTGCAATGACGATGATGAGTAGATGGGCTTCAGGAAGGAGAGGTCAGCTTACGTCGTCAGCGAAACTACGGAGGTTGAGCAGGATGGACTCGGCGAGCTTGCAGCCGTTGACGGCGTCGTTCTCGCCGAGGTGGTCGCTGTTGATAGAAGTCTGGTAGATGTCGAGCACCATCTGCCTGTAGTCGGCGCGAGCCTTGAACATCTCCGTGCCGAATGACACGAAGTTGTCGAGCGAGGGCAGCATCTCTGCCCAGAATATAGATTAGCCTCATGCTCCACGGTATGACATACGACCTACGCACCATCCAGGAAGTCAACTGCATCAGCCTTGAAAAGCTTGTACGTGAGCTCGAACACCGGCCACATGTTGGGCGAGATGCTGCGGAGCTTGTACGTGAGCGCGTCCACGAGGTCGTACATGTTGTCGAGCAGGTCGAGCAGCTTGTTCTCGAGCGTGAGCACGACGATGGGGATGATGATCTCCTGGATCTGCGCGAGGATCTCGGGCGAGGAGTCCACGGCGTTCACGACCGTGCTGATCGTCTTCGCGACGCCCATGGCGGCGAACGTCTTGTCCTCGTTCGCGTCGCTTTCCATGATGGAGTCAAGGTCAATGGCCTCGGTCTCATCGGCGGTCTGGCTCTCCTTCGCAAGGCGGGCGTAGGTCTCGCACTGAGAAGCGGGCGTAAGCACAGACGTACCACAACGTAGACTGCAAACACTCACGAGACGCGCAGTGAGCTCGGCTGCGACTGGAAGGAGCTCCGTCTGGTAGGTGTCGACCATCGCCTCCATGCAGTGGTTCAAGATATCGAGGTCGGTCTCCTCGGACAACTTGAGCAGAGCTGATCGCGTTCGCCACGTATGAGCGGCTTGTCTACGAAGACAATATGATTGTACTCACTTTGAATGACTTTGCCGACCTGGGGGGCGACGGCAGCCTTGACTGAAGGGATGTTAGCATCCTTGTCACAGAAAATATACTGGCGCAGACATACCGATCTGCGAGTCGGTAACCATCTCGGTGAGCGCCAAGCACGCGTGAACGCGAACAGGCAGCTCCGGGTCGTCGATCGCAGCGGCGACAGCAGTGAAGTGCTGGTGCAGGTGCTGCAAGTCTGGTCAGATCCAGCACAGCAGCATCAAGACGAGATAATCTCACCTGCTCGTTCGAGAACTTGAAGCCAGCCTTGACGACAGTGCCCAAGACCTCGCACGCCTATGACCAGGTTAGACACGCTCACTGCGAACATTGTGCTGCTATATACGTACCACGGCACGCATGTACGGCTCGCTAGCCGTGAACTCAGGGAGCACATTCTGCATCAGGAACTGCTCCATGTTGCCCTTGACTTCGGGGTGACGCATGATGAAAGGCCCAAGCGCTGCGGTCATGTTGAGGGCGCCATAGCGCTGAGGGGCAGCGGGCTTTCTGTGTACATATGTGAGGACCAGTCGCGTGAGCAGACAGACTTCGCCACGTACGACTGGAGCACCCGGTTGATGAACCCGAGGATAGGAAGGAAGGTGGTCTTCGTCCTGTTGCTGGCGAGGGAGAACAGGAAGGAGGTCGCGGCAGAGACGGGGCTGTCGAACGCCTCAAACTCGTCTAGAACGCGTTTTCAGCGAGCGTCCAGAACCGCAGATTGTCATCCTGCGAAACTTACCGACGGTCGTGCGGACGAACTCAATAGGGTCCGAAGTCCACTGCTCCTCCTTGGCGGCATTGAAAGAGAGCTGGGGGAACACGTACGACGAGACCAAGTTCTCGAAGTGGGGCTTGAGCAGGGCCCAGGTAGACTTCGGCTTCACGCTGGAAACCCAGGCATCAGCACCGCAGACGCCATCATGTGATCGTGATCGGATCCGCCTACCACTCGGTGAAGAACGCGAAGATCCTGTACTGGCACTTCTTCGAGAGCCACGTCGTGCCGGACACGAAGAGCTCGATCTGCTGCAGGTAGATCTTGAAAATCTCCGGGGCGTAGTTGGTGACGAAGTGCTGCGCGAACGCGCCGTAGTCCTTCTGCAGGCTGCTCGGCAGCTGCGACGGGTTGCCGAAGCGGTGGAAGAGGCGGCCGAGGACCTTGTAGGCCCACTTCTTCGCCTTCCACCACTCGCTGCGCTCGCGCTCTTCCTCGTCTTCGGGAACAGCCTCCTTCGGAATCTGCAAGTTCACGACCTGGAAGAGGAGACGGCCCCAGGGGACAAGGCTCTCCGAGCTCTGCTGGTGCGCACTCAGGTGGAGGATTATGCTCGTGGAGTATGTCTTCAGGATCAGATGGAGGATGGTAGGGACTTCCTGGTTGGGACCAACAGGCGCATTGGAGAGAGCCTGCGTGGCAATGTTGACAAGGGTGGGGAAGAACTCCTCGACCAGCTTGGGCAAGACATCATTGTTTTGGCGGAATCTGGAGGTGTAATTATGTTCACCCGGGTCTTACCATGGGGAAACGAGCGTATAACCTACCTGAATGCCCGCACCATCTCCAGCACGGTCACGCAACCCGCGTGAACTTCGTTCACGTTGCCGCTAGCAAGCAGCTTCTTGACGTTATCCGCAAGGTCCGGCCACTGCTCGGGGAAGTCGCGCGCCACCACGTTCTTCAGGGCACCGGCGAGCTGCACGGTGATTGCACGCGACGCAGACGCGGCGATGAGGGGTAGGATGGACATCTTCAGGTTGTTGCGGTCGGCGGGGGAGATGGGGGTTTGTTCGGGGCGCGCGACGGTGTCGACGAAGTAAGACGAGTACACGCGATTTTTCAGGTAGACCGCAGCGGCCTGGCGGGTGGGGCTAACATGCTGTTCAGCCAAACGCGTCGAGAGACCCAGGACGCGTAGAGCACGTACAGATCGACGTTATCGTTCCCGATGATCTGAAGCACGGTAGTGACCATGCCCTCCTGCCCGCCGAGCTGTCCACATCCGTATCAGCACCGGTACAAGCTCTAGAAAGCATGCATGCGCACCTTGCGGATCTCGAGCTCAGCCCTCTTCTGGACATTGGGATCAGGGCTGAAGGTGCATGAGAAGAGGTTCGTTAAGGCTTGGGGGTCCATCTAAGCAGCAATGCACCAGTTAGATAGGCCAATAGTCAGCACAGACGGTCTGCAGACCTTAGTGAGGGTATGCAGGTAGGGTATATGTACAGAGAGAGTGAGAGGAAGCTCGTTCCGAAATTTTTGGGAGGTGGACGCGTGTGGCAAAACGCGTGTTGGTCAAAATACAATCGCGTCTCTTTATCGCGTGTTAGGCGCCCATCGCACAATCAGCCTTGTCCGCCTCGGCCCATCAATTCCAGCCAGGACTCGGACGTCCACCGTCGCACACGAGGTCGGCCAGTGCATAATGCAGACGTCACCGCTTAAACACTGTAGGTAATCGGACAACACCCCGCAGCGCAGTAGGATTCGCATGACCCGCTCGTTGTCGACACTGCCGCACGGGTCCGCGAATCTACCCCGGTCTAAAAGCGACGCCATGTACGCGTAGTGGTCTACAACTGTCAAACAATCACGGCAGTGGCTCCCACCGCGGGCGCGATGCAGCGTTGTGCCTGAAGATGCGCATAAAGGGGACAGCATGATCTTTGGAATATACTCACCAAATGCATACGATCTTCGCGCACCGGGAGCACTCTAGTCTCTGCACGATGGGCTCGGGAACCATACAAATTCCCGATCGTTCGCGTGAAATTAGGGCGCAGTCTATGACGAGGCGAGAAGGTACGTCCACAAGCCAAACAGCACGTTCAGTAGGAATCCAACTACGATGCCCATCTGCATCTTCCTCCTATCCGTACGATTCAGTGATCGGACACGTGTATTTGGAATCCATGCACTCACGAGAACACTGGTGCACTCAACGTCTGGTGCTCACTGTCGTCGTCCCAGAATACCGCAGGCTTGTTGCTCCGGAAGAAGAAGAAGGGGATCAGTGGGAAGAAGAACCCGAGTACGATCCCATTGTGGAGCGACGACACTGCCGTCTGGGATTGTGAGTTGCTACTGCCGCCGTCTAGCGAGTCTATCCATTGCTCTTCCAGTTGCCGCGCGTGCTCGTCGTCTGCACGTACATACGCATGTCAGTGTGTCATGGCATATCGACGGCGGTGGATACGTACAGTCCTCCTGGTCATCGAACTCTTGGTCAAGGTAATCTCTTGCGGAATGGGTATGGAATTGCAGGCGTATGTTCGCGATGTCCTCCTCCGAAAATCCCGCCGCTGCTAAGCGGTCGAAGCCCCGTAGCGGCTTCAACTGTGCGGTCTATGCTTACAGTCGTATCAGGGTTTGCTTCTACTACATGCGTGCAAGGACAGCCACATACCTGTAACTTGCTTTCATCCTCGCCTTCTGACAACTGTGGCCCGACAGAGCAATGCAACCACGTCGTGCCCGCGCTCGACGCCTGTCCGGCGGAGCGCTCGTCCTCGTCATCTTGTGCGTCGTCGCCGCGCTTGCGCTGCTCCTTGGAGGCTATTCGGGCGTATATGGGCGCGCCTTCGGCCAGCAGCTGCCCGGCATGAATGAGCCTTAGTCGTCGGTCCTGCAGCTCAGGCCTAGCAAGGCGAATCTGTGCATGTGGCGGGTGAGCTCTAGGTGGCCATACGGTGACGAGACGAGACGTACGTTATCCTTGACATCCTTGACTGTGTCCTTCTCGGCGACTTGTACGGTCAGGTCGGGTATACCCTCCGTGAAACGGATGGTCAAGTCCTTCAATGGCGGAGTGTCCGGTAGCTGTGGCTGTTCGGTAGCGCGCTGCTTGCCCTTGGCTTTCTCACTCAAGCTCGTAGACATGGCGACAAAGAGTGGATTCACAGTCGTATAGGACTCGGATATTGATACGCAGGGTATGCAGAATACAGCTGAACACAGAGGCAGAGGTGGACGGAGGACGCAAGCTTCGGAGTGGACGGCTACACGCGCGTCGCGCCACACGACGGCGTCAAGTTCCCACACGTGACGGACGCGACACGCGCATAGCTCTGAGACTGTCGCGACGACCGAGGTCGCGCGAACGTAGTCGGGGCACGCGCACGTTAGTTACGAGATGACGACAAAGTAGAAGAACGGACAAAGACCGGGTAGGGTATATACAGCATGCATTCGCTTTGGTAGGCAGAAATGCGTTCACAGCTTCACGATAGTACGACTCAATCGCGCCCCGGCACCCACGGTGTTGGACTCTCCTCCACTCGTCCCGCCATCACCATCTGCGACCCTATTCCTATCGTGTCCTGCAAGAGATCCTCGCCGAGCATCCTGAGCTGCGCTGCCTGCTGTGCTTCCTGCTGCAGTCTCTGAGCGGGGGCGACCCCGAACACCGTCTCCTCCTCGCCGTCCGGTCCGTATGGCCCGTCATCGAACGAGTCGTCGTCGAACCCATCGCCATCGTCGAGACCCTGGGCACCCGCAAGAAACGGGTGGACGGGCGCGACGCCACTGTCCTGATCGAGCGAGTCATCGTCGCCCATGGACGAGTCGAACGAGTCGTCGTCATCAAAGGATGGGCGCTGTGTGGCGAGCAGGAACGCCGCCGACGGGTTAGCGCTGTTGTTCGCCTCCTCATAGTCCACACTGTCCAGGGAGTCGTTCGACATGTCCGGGTCCATTCCGCCGGGCTGTCCGATAACCTCGTCGTCGTAGAACTCGTACTGGGGCTGTTCCGGCGTCTGCACCAAGACGGGTTGAGGGGGAGGCGCAGCGGGTTGTGGCGCACGCACGGAGGAGGCGGCGCTGCGAAATGAGGGGATGGATGACACAGAAGAAAGGCTACTGAACACGGGGGCGCGTGGTGGTTCAGCTGCGGGAGCCCCGGTGGTAGTCGACGCAAGGGTATTGCCATAACCCGGGACGTTTAGACCGACGCGGCGCATGAGGCTGTCCAGACTCGGGTCCACCACACTCCTGCTAGTCTCGGACGAGCCTGGCGGTACGTAAGGAGAGCGCGAGTACCGAGTCATAGATGGCGGCGTCGGAATGGTGCTCATACTGCTTTCTGTGCCACCTCTCGCCTGCCCGGCGCCGACGATACGTCTTGCACCTGTCCCGGGTGGTGCGAATACCCCGCGCTGCTCGACATCCAGAATGCTCTTCATGATCCTCTCGGCTGCTTCTTTCTTCGGCGTCCGGCCCAGCTGCGGCAGCCTGGCATAGTCCGTCATCACGGGCGGTGACATCCCGAAGTTCTCGTCGAACGAGTCGTCTCCCGATGGGGGCGGGGTCTTTGTCCTCGTCCGCGCCAAGCCAATCGTACGTGCTGTCGCAGAAGGTTTGAAGCCCGATAGCTTGACAGACGAGGAAGGCAGGCCTGGAGTTCGTCTAGGAGACGCAGTGGCTGGGTCCGAAAGGTCGATAACGCCTTTCCAGTCAGAAGGGTCCGTGTCCGGAGGGAGGTAGGGATTGAGCGTCTTCAGTACCGGAGTCTTAAGCTTGAACTTCAGCGGGGAGGTCATGCGACTGGCGGCACTACTAGTCCCTGAGGCCGTCGACGTGTTTGCGTTCTTACGCAGTACGTTCTGCAGCAGGGGCTGTGGCTCCCGGCCTTTGCCCTTGTCCCGAGCTCGGACTGTTGATGGCTCGTGGGTCTCAGGTTCCCGAAGAATGGGGCGCTGAGTGATATCTTCAGATTCATCGTAAGCCTCGGAGTGGTGGGGTGCAGAGTTGGGTGGCAGGCCGAAGGAATGATCCTCAGAGAGACTACGGATATCGCGATTCAGTTGCATCAGCGGCGACTCCAGTGAAGCCGACCAAGACGGCGTAGGGTCAGAGCCCTGGTTTGTGTAGCTGTCATTGGGGTTCCGCGAACGCGTGCGGGATGTGGCCGGTGTGGACGAAATCGCAGTCTGCGGCGCGAATGACACCTCCGAAGACGTCCCGTCGGGATTGAAAGTGCGATTAGCTTGGGGTGTGGACGCCTCTGATTCCGTCTCCAAGCGAGTTGAGTGTTCGGCAGAAGCTGTCTCGTTTTCGGTCTGCTCGGACTGCTCTTCCTGATCCGGAGTGGCGTTGTAGTCATCGTATGTAGGAATACGGATTTGCGCGGCTTGTTCGTAGAATGTCGTCCAGAACTGCAGGGAGAGGTCAGGGCATGGCGTGGTTGTAACCGCACTGAAAACGGACCTTCGCTGCCTCTCTCACAGGCTGAGTACCCACGGCGTACCGTTTCACGGCAGGCAATATCTTGCTCGCCATAACATGTTGTATCTTGGAGAAGTTGGCATCTATGTTCTATGCGCGTCCATCAGTATGTCTATAATGCGAAATTGCAAAGGTAAAGGGACCTGCAACTTGATCGTAATGAGCTGCTCAATCTGCTCGATCTGGTCGTACACCGGCGCGGTGGTGTCGAGACCGGGCACGACAATTTGGCTCGGATCTGAGGCAGGTTGCCATCGTGGGGCTTTGGGGTCAATAGGCTTGAGTTCTGGAGGCATGTCTTCGAATACCGGGAGTAACGGAACGCGGCTAATGGAGGTGAGAACAAGAGACGCGACGGCGACGACGCGTCTGAGATCGCGTTCGTGTAGATTAGATGTGTCCACGTGCAGTGAACAACAATCGGAGTCTAGACAGGGCTTACCTTGTCTGAGCTCCGATCATTGAAAGTCAGCGGAGACTGAACCTCCTCAGATTGGTCAGCTACGCTGCTGAGAATCATGGTGGCTTTACTTGAGCTCATTGCTTTCGACAACCTCCACCACCCTCCTGTCGCCGCTGCGCTCCCCTCTACTCCTTGACAATCCGAGCATTCAGCATCTTTGCCCACCATGCCGAAGGCAGAAGGTGTGTCAGGTCTCAATGCAGTACTGTTGCCAAACTAACCCGGTATGTGCAGTCGGAACCCCGAAGTACCTCGCCAACAAGATGAAGGCAAAAGGCTTGCAGCGTCTGCGATGGTACTGCCAAGTCTGCCAGAAGCAATGTCGAGACGAGAACGGGTTCAAATGCCACGCCCAGTCCGAGTCCCATCTCCGCCAGATGCTTGTCGTCGGGGAGAGCGCAGGGAAGCACATCGCCGACTTCTCCTCACAGTTCCAGCACGACTTCGTCCAACTCCTCTCCCGCCGTTTCGGTACCAAACGTGTCAAGGCGAACACGGTATACCAGGAGTTCATCCAGGACCGCAACCATCAGCACATGAATTCCACTCGGTGGGTCACGTTGACCGAATTCGTCAAACATCTTGGGCGGACGGGAGTAGCACGGGTGGATGAGACGGAGAAGGGCTGGTTCATCGCTTGGATTGATAACAGCCCCAAGGCACTCGCCAAACAGGTGGGCTTCAGTTCTGGACTTAGCATACGATGATCCGCTAACATCCCTTGTCCCGCAGGAGGCATCTATGAAGAAAGAGCGAATGAACGTCTCTGATGAGCAGCGCGAGCGGATGCTCATTGAGGAGCAGATCGAGCGCGCTGCTGCCGAGGCCGAGGCTTCCGGGTCCAAGCCTGAACAGTCGCCGCCTGCAGAGGAGCTCGGGCTGAAGCGCGACGAGAGCACCGAGAAGGTGGTCTTATCTTTGACACCAAAGACACCCGCCCTGGCCGCCTCGACTGGTGCCTCTTCGGGTATCAAGCTAAACGCTTTGAAGCCTGCCGCGAACCCTCTCAAAGCGAATCCTCTCAAGGCGAACCCGCTCAAACGCCCCAACGTATTCAAGCAAGCTGCCGCGTCCGCTTCCCCTCCCGCGCCTCAGTTGACGGAGACGGAGAAGAGCAACGGCAAGAAGAGGGAAGCGCCCATGACCGCAGCTGAGCGCCTCATCTTCGAGGAACAGGAGAGGAAACGACGGCGCATGGAACGCGACGCGGCTGCATAGGGGGTTTGTGCTTAGTTGGGCCCGGATGGTTCTCTACGATACGTGTATCTCTATTCTTCTCCCGTTTGACAATGTATTCCTATTGCCAGTCGACTTAGGAAGGCTTCGGAAGTCAAAGCACGACTCCTATCCTGTGGCGTTCTGCCATTGCTGTGTCATTGTCATCGCGGCCACGTTCTGGCAGTGGCCTGGGTCGCTTTGGCTGGCGAGGACAATAGGTCAATGCGAGTGGATGAGCTGTATAAAGGGCGCAATGTTTTGCGGATGCTGACCTCCTCGCTACCTTCGCTTCTCCTTCCAGCTTCTCGCAACCTGTATCAGCCTCGCCACTCCCGAAACCGAAACAATGCCGGCCAGAGATATAACGCTCCCTCGCCTGGAAATCCCCTTCACTCGGTCAATCAGCCCCGGCGGATGTCCCTCCGCTGGAGACGTCGATATGGCGTCACCGACTCTATGGGCTTCGCTGCCAGACCGTCCTCGGACCTCCGAGTCCCGCCGCCCGTCATTCTCTGTTAGCAACGCCCCGGACAGCATCCCCGCCTGCGCGTGGCGTGTCCAACCCGGTCAGTACGTTGCCTTCTCACTTGACACGGAGGCCGTCGCGGCAACCACGGCCCACCCGGAAGGCTCCAAGGAGAAGAACGCGATACTCCAGTTTCCCGTTCGCCGCTATATCGGGCTCGTAGTGGGCTCCTACGTGCAGCGGGCCGACGACGACACGCACTGGCTGGAGGAGCTGGTCGTCCTGTACGTAGCCAACGCTCCACCGAACGTGCCGGGGACGGAGACGATGTACATGCCCATCGCGCCATTCCAGGCCGACTCTGTGGTGGGCTGTGGGCCTCCCATCCGGACGAAGACCCTCTTCCCCTTGAAGGACCGCGCGCAGTGGACGGTGTTCGGCACGCGGCTCCAGATCCAGCGGCTCCACGAATCCAAGCTGGAGTTCGACATGGACGAAGACGAGTTCGCGCGGTGCGAGCAGCGGGTGTCCGCCGACATGGACAATATGGAGCGGCTCCTCAAGGACGGCGACCCCTCCGTGCGGGCAGCCGTGGACAAGCTTCGGCCGTCGCCCGAGCCGTTTCCTGCGACGGTGTGGCGCGACATCAGAGGCGAGCACGGCGCAGACCCGACCGAGTTCGTCGCCGAGCTGTACGCTTTGGACGAGTGAGTGCACGCCCTAGAAGCCCCCGCCTTCTCTTCGCTTCCACATGCACCCGTTCCTGACTGCGCTTCGTGCTCTCCTCCACAGACTGATGCAGCAGCTCGCCGCCGGGCAGTGAGCCACTGAGCGTGCAGCAATACCGCGCCAGAACGCCACCAAGAACCTCAGAACCCCTCGAACCCCTCGGGTTTCGGGCTCCGTGTAATCTGGGTGCTATAATAATGGCGTGTTGTCCGCTGACTGCCCCCTCCTCGTGTATGAGCGGCTTCGTTTACATGTACGCCGCAGTGTATTCCATAATACAATGTTCATCTCGGACGCCCCGGCGCGGCCTCTTCCCCGTGCTTCACCCCGCCCCGTAAAGCGCGGCGCGGTTCGCGCAGGCGGTCGCTACGACAGTCATGACGAGAACGGGCTCCCAATACAAATCGTACACAGCAGACGTCCGGAAGGACGCTCAAGCAGACTCAAGCTTGCCGCCTCGCAGAGCCCCTTCCTCTTCCCCTCCCACGCGCGGCCTTCTTCGTCGGCGGGGGACTGTCGTCGTCGTCGTCCGCCGCCTTGCCCTTGTGGCCCCTCCCTTTCGCCTGCTCGCGGCCCCGGGCGGCCTCTTTCTCGGCCGGCTTCCAGTCTCGGAATTTGCGCCGGCACGCGCTGCTGCCCATTTCCTGGTACTCTTCCCTCGTCACGACGCACTGGGAAAACTCCGGGCGCCCGGCGAACGCGACGGCGGCATAATACGCTTCGAGGGCTGGGCTGGGGACGCATCTCAGCTTCTGCATTCGCACGCGCTGGACCGACGTACTGTTCGGAAGCATAGACCGCCACCTCGCAATCGATGGGCGCGAGAGACCGCAGCTCGGAGGTCCTGTCAGCGGCAGCGCGTCGGCGTCAGCACGTTACGACATGGGGATATTCAGTCGCTGCGGCGGTGTCCTCACAGTCGCGCGCGGAGGCCTGGCAGGGCGGTGGTGCCCCCTATCAGAGCGATGTTGGCCCAAAAGAGGCCCTGCAGATCCTGCGGGAGGCGCGAGATGCTCGCCGCCACCGTCGCACTGATCCCGGCCTGGTCGAGCCCTGTATATTCGTGTGCCGCATGAGCGTGTATCCAGACGCAGACCACAGATTGATACTGGCCGATGTCCGTCGGATGGAACAGTATCTCGGGAACGGTGAAGCGCTCGTTATTCATGGTCAGGGTCTGCTCAGCCTCGTCGAGCGGCTCGCCTGGGCGCCGTATGCGCCCCGGCTTGGACGCGGAGTAGTCCGGGAATACATACTCTTGCACGATGGCGTTCTTGGCGGGTTGGACCCTGGCAACGTGGTGAGCCCCCGTCAGGCAGTGGCGTTAGGAGGAAGCCACATACCGACAAGCCTCGAGGTCTCTGCTGAAATCCTCGGAAACGAAGCAGCAGGCCTCCTTGACCTCGTTGATAATGTGCGTTTCTTCCATCATGTTCCACTGGCGGAAAGACACGATCTCCTTCAGATGATTGGTCAACAGCTTCCCTCCCACATCGATTCTGGGATACCGTGCCCGTCAGCACGCATAGTCACCGAGCGCACACTTGGTGAGACCTTTTCACCGCATCCCAGACCACGGTGCCATTGAGTACCGGCACAACATGGGTAAAACTGAATCCCGAGTCTATCACGAGTATACACTCCGGTGGCGGCAGACCTGGCCGGGCCAGTAGGCGACCGTGCGGAACGAGCGACGCTGCTGCATGTGGAAAATCCCGAGGAGATCACTACGATCGCGCTATGCCAGAAGAGAGAACTTGTACTCACGGGTGCATCTGTGGTACGCCTGAAACTCGTATTCCTCGAATACGAACTGGTCGTATACGTCTTGTACATTTGGCAGATTAAAGTAAGGCTCAGTGATCAACAGGGACGCTTCCGACGTGTTAATCTGCATATCACGATGGGTCAAGTTGCACCATGTCTGAGCTCGATGATGACACTGACCCGCAGGACGTCGCTGAAGAGTCCGTCCCAGACGGCTTTCTGCGCGTCCCAGTCGACCAGGAAACCCTGACAGCTTCGGCGTCTTCATCTTCCGCACCGGATAGATTATCACGCAAGAACCTACCTTTTCGAACGGGAGGCGGAACCTAAGTGAGGTGAAGTCTCGACATTTGGCGAGCTCGTGGCCAATGTACGTCGAGTTGTCACCTTTGGATCGGACGATCGCGTTTGGAACGACCCTGCACACACGGTGAGGCCTTGCTCTGCGCTGCGTACATACATCTCCGCCTGAGGCTCACGCACAATGGTTGGCTGTCGTGGACGCCGAGTATGCCGGCCTTGATCGTCGAGGCTCCGTTGTCGAGCACGATAGTGGTGTGAGCGGGCATCTGCGAATGTAGTCAAACTTGAAACCAGACGGAGGCGATAGGCAGATGGGAAAGAATTCGAAAAGGTCTGGCCAAGTAGCCGACTGCGACGTGCTGCGGCTAGAAGCCCGCTGCTCACGTTGGACTCCGCTGAGTACGCAGACGATGCTCGGGCCGTCGTGCGCGCGCGGCGAGGGTGGCGGCCGCGGTGTCGGGCAGCAGGAGGCGGTCGGAGTCACGCCTGTGGTCCTGTGCAAAGCTGAGGTTCGAGGCCAAGCTATGCGGCGACGCGCGAGCCTCGTGGGCGCTCTTCTCCTTTCCTGCTACGTGCGCACGCGTTCGAGGCTCGCACAGAAGAGCAGAAGGGACCGACGCTCCCTCCCAATCGCCTTCATTCCCGCTCAGCCTCAGGTACAGCCAATGCTAGCGCATGACGATCGTATTCACCGGTCTTACTCGCTCTAGGTGCGGCCCAAGCGTCCGCGCCAACACCGGTGGTCCAGAGACCCGTTCGGCCTTGGCCAACCAAGCTCGAGACACCGTCCGGACACATCTAAAGCCACTATAACCGTATCACTGTGCCTTGAGAACCAATTCACCTCTATCCAGCAAATAACAACCCCAGCACCCCTCTTCCACTCGCCCGCGGCGAACCATCGTCCGACGTCCAGCGGTCAGCTGTAAACAGATCCGCACCCGGCTGGTGCTTTCCTGCTCCCCTTCAGGCAACAATTTCTCTCGTCTTTCGACCAGTACGTACCCTTGTGCTCTTCTGAGTCTGGAATGGATTGGACTGCACCCGAACACTTCGATGCTCATCCGTTCCTTAGTTTACAGCCGATCGGTTCACCAATGTGCGTTGGCTTCTGGTCACTCGAGCACCCGGACTATGCTCTGTGCGTTTCATTTATCGCGATTTGCGTCCTAACAAGCTTGTGACTAACCGACCGTGTAGCATCCTATGCAGTAACCGGGATGAATTCTTGTCTCGGCCTACCGCGCCTGCCCATTGGCACGCCTTTGGACCAATCAGCGCCGTCGATAACACAGAAGGCCCTGTCCTCTCAGGTCGAGACCTCCTCGCCGGTGGGACTTGGGCAGGGCTCTCTCGGAGTGGTCGACTCGCGCTGCTGTGTGTAGCCCGCGCACCCCGGCCCGTGCGCTGTTGTACTCATCTCCCCGCAGAACGAACATAACGGAACCAACACGGAAGTATGCCTCCTCCCGCGGAGACCTCACCTCGTCGTTCTTGCTTCCAAAGGATCCGAAGGGGACGCTCGAGGCCGAGATCGACGAGTTTCTTCTCGAGAACCGCGATCGCGCCTATGCGGGCTTCAACCTGCTCGTCCTGACTCCCGCGTCTGCGTCCAGCGATTCCGGTCCTGGTCCGCTCTCACTCGACGGCGCACTAATCACGAACTCGGGCGGCGGTGGCCCGATCACGGCCCGCATGCTCTCAAAGGAGGAACGCGAGTGCGGCGGCATGTCCAACGGCGTCGACCATCACGGCGCGAGCGAGTGGCCCAAGGTCAAGCACGGCATCCAGACGTTGCGCGCGGTTCTCCATTCATTGCCACCAGACGCTACAGAGGCCGAGATCGTGGAGCGATTGTTCGCGCTTTTGACGTGAGTCGCGCACTCCCACAGGCCGTTCCCCCTTCCCCACATGCGCCGCAACGTGTGCCGGGGCACTGACGCGCTTGGCATCCGTTAGCTGGAAAAGCGAGCACGCCCCCGTCGACCGCTCCGAACTGCGCAACACCATCCTGGTAGATCCCTTGCCCATCGGGACGGGCGAGTCACCAGACGCGCCGCCCCCTAATTATTACGGCACACGATTGTCCACGGTAATCCTGATCCGGCGGGACGGAACCGCGTTATTCATCGAGCGGGACATCTGGACTCTCGACGACGACGGCCGCGTCGCGCGAGGAGATCCTGCACGCGCCCGCGTCTTCCGCTTCCAGATCGAACCGGACGGACTCGAGTCCTGAGAACGCTTCGGCGCGGAGGAAAGTGGAGTGAGAACGCGGGAGTGGGTACCCAAGATGTATCGAATGTAATTATAAGCCTGTATACGCTACTATGCTACACCGACGCCGTGTAATGTACATGGAAAACCAGATCGGCACCCCGTCCTACATAGCCGGATAAATACAGCGAAAAAGGCGGGCGAGTGGTATATGTGAAAGCGCGGCGTTCATCGATCACAAGCCGAGGCGGTGTCCATGATGTCCCGAGAAAATATCGACGGAGGTGCGCTAATTGCCGATGTGATACGTTTTATGGAACACAGCGTGCTCTTGTGTGGTCGGCACGGGAAAATAGGCGTCGTACCCGGCGGATTGCGGCATCGCGTTCGACCACTGCTCGTGCACCTGCAGCGACGCCGCGCCGACGCTCGACTGGCTCGACGTCGAGATCGGCGACATGCTCAGCTCTGTCTCGGGCGTCGTCGAGAGGCCGTCGTACGAGGACGCCGCGGGCATGCTGCCCGAGCTGCTCCCACTGCGCGGACGCATTCCATCAGCCCGCGGGACCTCGTGAAAGGGGGCGGACACGGCTTACTGCATGATATCATTCAACTCCGCCACCCGTCGCAGGATGACGCAGGTATGTCGGGAGTTGTGGTCCGGCAGCTGTCGCAGCAACGCGAGCGTGTTCTGCAGCTGGTTCGTGAGGCCGATCAGAGCGTTCCCCGCGGCGGGATTGGTGACGCAAGAGCACGAGTGCTGGACGTATTGCTCCTGGTAGTACTGCTCGCCGTGCCCCATGTTGGGTGCCCCGTGGCGCGCCTCGTTGTAGGTCATGACAGATGCCGAGGAGGGAGACGAGTAGCATGACGAGTCGTCGGTGGGAGAGTAGACAGAGTGTCCATGCTGCTGGGCATCCTGCGCTCGATAGAGGGGGTATGGTTGCCCGGTCGCATTGTCGACGGCGGAGTTGGGTGGGGATGGTGTGAAGCGGTAGAGCTGGTGCTGAGGGGGGTCTGTCTCCGTCTTGATAGCCGGGGGCATCCGACCATTGCTCCCTTGAAGGGCGCCGTCGTCGTGCCTGTCGCGGGGGAGCTTCTGGTACTGCAGTCGGCGCGACGAGCGCGAGTGCCACTTTTCCGTCACGTCCCCGTCGCAGAAGTTCGGCTCCGCCCACTTCGGGTGGGGTTTGCCTGGACGGGCGCCAGTGGTGAGGGTGGGGATCGGGGAGGGGGACTAGAGCACGCACCTCGAAGTTCGCGGACGAGGCTCTCGAGCTCGGCAATCCTGTTCCGCAGTCGCGTGTTCTCATCTACGTTCGGGTCGTCCCTGCACGAATATGAACATGGCGCCCAAGCACCTGACCGTGGTGGCGGCATACCTGAGCGCAGGGTCGTCGACTTCATATACACATAGTCCGGTCTAGACGGACATGGCTCGTTAGCGAGTACTCAGAAGCAACGACGCCAAGACGAGGTACACGCACCAGGCCGAGTTGTATGCAGCGCTGGCAGGGTCGCTTCCTGTCGCACTAGTGGACGGGTAAGCATGGACGTCGGTAGGGACAAGCGCGTCACGGTACGCGTACCTTCCTCTTCGAGGTATGGCAGTTGAGGCAGGACTGTGTGGTCCGGTTGCGTCGCCTGTGGTAGAGCGTTAGGTGGCGCGACGAGGGGAGGGAGTGTCGAGGGCAGCTCACCGTTTGCGGTGGTCGACCTCCAGGCCGGCGAGTTCGAAGTCCATGATTTCGCCCTTGAACTGGAGGGGCTGCGGGAGGGAATCTGAGGGGATAATGGCACCTGGCGACATGGTCATGGCTGGGGTAGGGTGATGGGGATCCCGAAGCTTGACGGGACGGGGACCCTTTTGTACGTGCCCTGTGCAAGCGCCATGGTAGGAAACGCTGCAGGCCAGATTCAGCAGATCTGGACGGATACCGATTCACCGTAACACCTTCGAAGGACAAACAGCACCGAATTGGAACGGCTAGCCAACAGAATCCACGCCCCTGGCCGCGCTTCTGGGCTGCCCAGGACGCACGCCGTTTCACATAGGGCGTGACATAACGTGCGACTCCAGGAAATACCCAGGGTGGATACAGCTGACGGAAGCAGATAAGATTATGCTGAATGGGCGACGTCGGATGCCGTTATGCAGGGAATGATGATATCTGAGTTCTTGAGATATCAAAGTTGGAATCAGACCCCGCAAAAACGGGGAGATGACTCTTCAAGGCGTCCGGCACGAGCCAGGCCTTCGATGCAGCCCGGCGCCGGGGCGAAATGAAGCGTGTGCGGCGGACTTCAGTGTGCCCAGCCGGCGCCGTGCTCGCGGTTCGCGTTTTCTGAAAGCATGCGGCTACCAAGCGACGGACTGAGAGATGGGCAGGACATGCTCCGTACTTATGATATACCCAGGAACAGAGCACCGTCTAACCAATCAGGTATGCGGCCGACGCCGAGACCCCCAGGCCGCGCATCACTGGGGCGGAGGAGGAGGATGGGTATGTACATATGCCATCACAACTGGGGCGGTGGGTAGTTCCGACATGATCAAGCACTTACCTCTGCCGCGGTTCGCTGCTGGTCGAAATTACATTCTGGAGCGACCGGTGTGAAATGCCGAGGACGACAAAGCAGGGCGGGCATGAGTAGTTTCGTGGGACGGATGGGGACTCGGAAAGCGACCGAGGGCTGGTCGGGTGGTGCGGCACGGGCCGGGGCATGCTGCAGCATGAGCTCCCCCCAACGTGCCCAATGCCGACGGCGAGGCCGGGGGAAGGCGAGCTTCTGATGGCCCCGGTCGGCGCTGGGCGTCTGGGGGCTGGCGAGAACACCGGACGAAATACGCGCGGGGCAGGCAGCAGGCGCGACTGTCCGCAGATCTCCAGCGCACGCGTGGCAAGCAGAGACAGCGACAAATGACGTGCAGAACATACATCAGAAACGGTGGCGTTTGAGTTTGCCTGTCCGGCGCAAAGAGGTTCTATAACTTACGTGAGTGCGCGAGGGAAACTGTCCGCCACCTCCCGCTCGCGCCAGATCCTGGAACGCCCCGCCGCCAGCGGAGCATAGCATGCGCGCAGCCCTGCGGGCCTCCTCGCAGCGCCCGCCCTCGGCCAGAACGCCCGGCGCAGCGTCCGTCTCTGCTCCGTCCAACCCGGGTCAGGTTGGCGAAGGCGGGAGGGAAGCCACTCGGCTGGCGCGCATCTGCTTAGGCTATCTCGTTGTCGATTTCGGACACTGTCACGGGGCGCCAGGCCGTCGGCCAGTTTCCCAGCACCCCCAGCACGCCGCTCGGGCCGTGCCAGCAGCACCTCCCGCATGCAGGAGACTCAGGGATCGCGACGGAGATATCTGACCCCCAGGTGCGGTCCCGCGAATGAGCGAATCTGTCCGATCACGCAGGAGGCTCATCACACCCCGCGGACCTGTCTGGACAAGGGGGCGCGGGCTTCTGCACGTCGTACGGGAAGGCACACGCCATCGACCGGTCGGCGAGGACGAGAAGGGTTTGGTTCCGCGCCCTGTCACGACGGCACTCTGCGGAGGGACGGCCGACAGAGTAAGATTCAGTTTAGAATTTGGATGGGAAAACTCACCGGACCCCGATGCCAGCTGATGATCTTCCGGTCCGCCTGACGACAGTCCATCCAGAGCCAATTCAGTCTCTACATCCCGGCGGAAAGTTCAATGTCGCTGTCAGTTCCTCACTCAGCCGGCATGACGTTCCTGGGCGGAACCCTCGATGGCGGATTCCAGGACACGAGCCAACCGTCGCAGTAGATGAGGGGGCCTCTTCAGACGTCAATTTAGCACTGAAGACGAGATCAGGGAGTCAGGGAGACCTAGAGACGTTCAATAAACGAAGCTGAGGCCTGAGCGTCGATAACGAAGAAATTGAGCATGGAATCCCGCCAACTCCGGTTGGTGGTTGAAGAGAGTTCCCCGCAGTACCCAGGAGTCCAGCGCAGACTCAGATGATGTTCGGCTCTTGATAAGAGATTGTGTGCGAAGACGCAGTTACTAGTAGCTCCGAGGTGGAACTTGGCAGAGATAATGGAGTTGAGGCTGCTGCGCGACGTTCGAGCGAGTACGCGTACTCAAGCTGTTCCTGGTCAACCTAAACGGGAGAAGTGCAACACCGGGAGATACCTGTTTGTGTGTGTTTACGTTGTGGCGTCAGCCATCAGCACACCCGCCAAGCCGCGCGACGCCACTGACTGTTAGCGAAGTTGCGAAGGTCGACGGATGACAATGTCGCGCTCATGGGTACGCTCTTTCTTCACACATCCACGGAGGTCTGCGTTCATGTGAGCTCTCTCGGGTGCATCAGACTTGCGATTCGCTATCCGCAGCTCGACACGCAATTCCCACGCGAGTACGATTTGTTTCCTCAGACAGATGCCGTGCTGGAACGCCGAAGTTAGCGGCGACAGACTGTTGCATGGACCCTTTCCTTCTCCTCAGCCGCGCGTACTACCGGTGTTTTCCTTAGAAGGTTCACGTCGACATGATACCGCAGTTTCCATCCCGAGACGCAATTTGCGAGATTAGCGGATTTCTGGTGTATCATCGCTTCGTATATGGGCATATGCGGTTGATACACGTACTGACCGCTTTCCACACAGGCTCGCACACCCAAAATATACCGAGAGCGGAGAGGCCGAATATTCTCCTAGGCGGCCAAGTGCTCGAGTCAATGTTCTGGCGGGTTCTGACCGTGCACGCCTCCACGGGCCGGAGGCTGGACCTCATCCTGAGGAGCACCGGTCGCCGCGGCTCCAGAGACGGCCTTCGATGTTCGAGCTCGTGTCCTTTCTATAGCAGGCCACGGCGATGAAGTGTCCACAACGTTCACCACTCGCTTGCCGTACGTCCAATTGTCGTCGGCCTATTCTTCGCACGTCCACCTTCGTGAGTCTATCCGACACTCCGGCACGGGTGGAATTCTATGTACCGTTGTGTGGACGATCGCCCGCGACGTCCTCGAGGTTAGTGGATACGGCGCTCGTGTGCGTACCTGTCGGTATTGATAGAGTTTTTGCACACGCTAGTGCCCCGCCATGGACCCCTCGGATTCGCGAGCCTCGCCAGAAGGCTCTCCCCACTCCTTCACCACCTGCACGCGCCTGCCGTCGTTCCCATCCCCGCCCATCCGCTACTTTGGGGTGCTCTCGGCTCGGCCAAAGGGTCCAGGGCAGTAGAGGCCCGGGTCCAAGATGCAGCAGATCTCCCGCTTTCGTAACGTCCCGAACCGTGTCCATGTTGCGTCCTGAGGCGATGCTAACACAACGGCATCAAAGTGACAGGTGCTGTGAGGATCACAGCTGCAGCGTCGGATGACCTGCGGGTGGCTTCTCCGTGTTGCCTTGTTACATACTCGACGCTGGGCCACGCGGATCGCGAGCTCACCATCCTCCTCCTTTGCCGCGGCCGTTCCGCCTCTGACCACATGTCTTCCCATGGCAGCTTTTCATTACCGTTTCGGAACCTCAAATGCCTCTTGCATCCGGAGACGTGCACACCCATCGTGCTCGGATGCTCTACCGAAGTCCCCTCACCACCTTTGTGCCATAATCGCCACCCCCGTTCGCTGTAGGGAGCGCGGTGGGTTCTTCAGCTTGACGTCCAGGTCCAGGCTCGCTGTCAACACACTCGGCGCAAGCGCATCGGCTCTGCTCCGGGGCGTTAGTACAGCGTGCAGGGTTGATGCAGATCTTGCGTCCCCGGCGCTATGTCTCAGGGCTCGCGCATGCAATATACCAGAATTAAGTAGTGCAATGCCAGCGAAGGGGCGGGCCGCCCTTCTTCTCACCCGAGGTGCCCTCCCGAGTGTTCGCTGCGCGGTGCGCGTCCGATCGAGGAGGCCATAGAATGTGACATATTACGCCATAATGAATATATTGCGACCTATTCAGTTGCCGAAGGAGCCGTGCGCTATTTCTGCGAGGCCGGATTCTAGCCAGCCAACGCAGCGCCGGACGAGGCGCGCATCGAGGACTGCGACGTCGTCAACGGTGAGCAGAGCGTGATGGACGCGGGCAGGGCGCGCTGTCCCGCGACGCGTGACAAACGTGCCTGCGCTAACGTTCGCTAAGCGCGGCCGTGGTGGCGTGGAGCGCGTCATACGTCGCGGCCTCGCCTGCGCGGCGTTTCACGCTCTCAATCGTACCACGACCATCACCGTCTTCGCGATGTCCCAGACGGAGGACCCCGCGCTCTCGTCATCGTCCCCCCTGACATCACCTGTCGACGAGTCCGACAACCCGCTGCACTCGCCACCCCTGGACGCGCAGGAACCGCTGCCGGGTTTGGATGGGACGCCTGTGCGATGTGAGTCCTCGCCTGCTCCGACCGTGCATCTCTCTTATCCGCATGCGTAGGGTTTGATGTGAGTGTCAACGCGTAGGCGTCAGCGCGACCTCGGAGGCTGAAGGATTCGCAGGCGGACCGCAAGGAACCATACACACATATCACCCCCTTCCAGGAGCAAAATGATACCAGCGTCGAGTGCGTGCCCAGCGTATCTGCCTCATCGTCAAAACCAATGTCTTTCCCATCCCCAGGTTCTTCTATAAGCCGATCACATTGACCGCGCTCGGAATAGCCATGGCCGTCCTGGCCTATGTCGCGATGACGCAGGATGTATTGAGAGAGGGCGAGGAGAAGAAACGGATGTATGTCATTCCTATCCCCATGCCCACGCTCGGCGCCGCGCTGCGTAGCTAATGCATCCCAGCGGTATCTACGCGTCAATAGCGTCATTCCTCCTCTTCTCGATGATACAGTTCCGAGACGGACCGTTCGTCAGACCCCACCCTGGTGAGTGCCTGCTCCGCCCGTATGTCCGCCCGTGCCCCAGCCAACGAGCGGCCGCGCCAGCCTTCTGGAGAGTTGTCCTCGGAGTCAACCTTCTGTACGAGGCCGCGATGGTCTTCCTCCTCTTTCAAGATCTATCCTCCGCGCGGTCCATGATGAAATTCCTCGATCCCAACCTGGGCAAGCCCCTCCCGGAGAAAAGCTACGCGGAGAATTGTGACCTCACCGTCGAGAACGTCTGGGTGAGTGTATCAAATCTTTCTCGCGGCGGCCGCGGACCCGCTGACATGAGGCAGTAGAATGCTATAGATATTTTCTGCTTGGCCCACGCGCTAGGATGGTTTGGCAAGGCCCTGATCCTGCGCGACTACTGGTTCTGCTGGGTTTGTTCTGCCCCTTGGAGTACTCTGCTGCAGCGCTCTAACGACCGTGCCTTCCAGATCTTGAGTATCGCCTTCGAGTTTGCGGAATACAGCCTACAGCATCAACTAGCGAACTTTGCGGAGGTACGTCACTCTCCGTCATCTCTAGGCACAGGCTCTAAAGATCGCCGCTGCAGTGCTGGTGGGATCATGTGCGTAAGGCTCATGTCGGCGGAATGTCGCCATGCTGAATACACACGCAGTGGATACTGGACGTCTTGGTCTGCAACTGGCTCGGGACGTACCTCGGTAGGCTTGAGTTCTGTCTCGTAGTCTCACCGCCGCTAATTATAACGCTGGTAGGCATGAAAACGTGTCAGTACTTTGAGGTCAAGGTTCGTGAACCCTTGTCGCTCATCCCCGCGGTGTAACACATGTTAACCCCGAATAGCACTACACCTGGCGAGGGTTCCGACAGACGCGAGGCATTCGCTCGAAGACCAAGCGCGTCATCAGCCAATTCTCGCCGCACGATTGGACCACATTCAAGTGGGAGGGAACCGCGTCGTTCGGGCATTACTTCACTGTCGTGCTGCTCTTGGCGGTGTTCCTAGCGGCTGAATTGAACCCTTTCTACCTTAAGGTTAGTGCGCTTCGCTGGTGCTGTTATGTCTCCGTGAGCCAATGATGCATTGTCAACGCAGGCGCTGTTATGGATGGAACCCGACCACCCGTTCGTGATAGCGCGTTTAGTCGGTGTCTTCCTTTGCGCCCTCCCCGCCGTGAGAGAACTGTATCAGTACGTGAACGACCCGAGGTACGCGTCTTCTCTTCCCCACTGGGCACCAAGACGGCCGACTGACGATCGCTCCCATTCACTCACGACGTCCCGTGCTGCTGAAACAGGAAAGCCGTGCGAATGGGCCAGCACACTTGGCTGCTGCTCGCCACGATTGGCACGGAGCTGCTGGTGATTACGAAGTGGAGCCAAGGACAGTTCCCGGAGCCTCTGCCCACACGCGTCCGCTGGGCCTGGTCGATTGGCGCGTTGCTGCTGGTTCTGTACCCGACTGTTCGGGTGCGTGGCTTATGCTGCTTCTTGCTGGATGGTCAACTGACTCGCGCGTCGCGCGGACGCTGCAGTTCGGTCTTCCGGCGGCGCGGCGGTATCTGCGCCACCACCAACGTAATGCAAAGGCGAAAGCTGCATGACCCGCGCGATAGTAAGCCGGGCTGTGTCCGTGGGGGCGGGCAATAGTAATGCGCAGGCGGACGTGCTTGTGCTGATGTACCGAGCAGGGCGACTCGGGTGTATTAACCTACCGTCTATTCTAATGTCAGGCACGAGGCGGGGTTCCCAGAAAATGAGTTCGCCGTACAAGACGTCCGCGCTCGGGCTCTGTAGCACGCCCGGGCGGGTGCGCACCGGCGAGGACTGTGCAGGGCCAGGGAAGGAGGCCGAAGCAGGCGGACCGCATGGGACTCGCCCCGCGTGCCGCATCGGAGGAGCAATCTCGATTGTGTATCTGGAAGAAAGGCACAGCTCTGCGCGATCGATATGATGCAGGCGCGCCGGTTCTCCCAACACGATCGCGCAAAGAAGCTCTCCATTTGGCTTCGGGCGCTCGCTGGCGGTGCGCCCGCCGCCGCCGGCCCAGCCAGAGCCAGCCTCCGCACACACGGCCCAGCGGATCGCCCAGCCGCCCGCCCATCCCGAGTCCGCGCACGCCTGCGCGGAGGCGGCGGGAGATAGGTGGGAGATAGACCGTCCCCCTCGAGCGCACCGCGGTGATCCATCAGCAGTATTAGCATCTCCCTCAGTCCGCGCGCCAGACGCCCCCGCCGTGCCTCCCGGGAAGCTCGCAACGTGCTCCTCGACATCCGCGCCCGCCCGCGGAGTGATGTCACGGCGATCTCGCGCCGCCCTATGTGCGCACTGCGTATGTGTATGTTCCGCGTCCGGCGTACTGCTTGGCAGGACGCGGGATGCGTGCGACGATGGGTCATTGCGACGGGAGACCTTGCCAGGCGGGGTCCGCCCCGGACCGTTGAATGGTGTGATAAGTGCAGCAGCGGCGCAGCCAGCAGAAGCTGGTGCAGACACGCAGCTCGCGAACACTGCTGACAGCGGCCGCCGGGGTGCAGCGCCGGGAAGGGGTTATCGCGCGCGGGGACGCAGGGTGCAGGCGGACTGCTCGATGGGCGATGGTGCCGAACAGCTTAAACCGTGCGATAGGCGCACGACGAGAAGGACCCTGAGCGAGCGCGAACCGGTGAAGCAGCCGTCGAAGCGCGGGGCGCACGGGCGCGCTCGCCGAAGGAGAAGGCGAACGCGCATAACCGTTGGCCAGACCGGTGGGGGACGCCAGGATAGATAGATAGATAGATATGATCATTGATTATAGTGGCACGGAGGCCGTTTACGGCCGAAGTTGCCACTGTCACAGTACTACGCAGACGATAATGTGTAACACAGACGTGAGGGCGTGGAGAGATGTACGACTAGATAGCAGAAGGGGGAAAATCGACTGGTTAATGCGTAGCCGGTGACGGTGTGGATAGAGATGAGGGTAGGACAACGGGAGGGGATATGGAGAACATGAACGAGGGGGGGTGGGCGGCGTGTCCATACAGGTGCCGAGAGGGACTAGCCTCTATTGAGCGGCCGAAGCCGCTCCGAGAGAAAATGGGAAAGAAAAGAAGCGGAAGGGGAGGGGTGGGGAGGAAAAGAGGGGGTAAATCTCCCAACGTGGGGCGGTACCGTATCGCCAAGCTCTGGGAGCGGTGGGTCCGCTAGTCGGGCGCACCTCCGAGGCGATATGCCTCGAAGCGGCCCGTAGCCTGTACGTACGCCAGCACCGCCGAGCGCGCCTTGACACTCCCGACCGTGCTCCGCAGGGACAGCGGGCCATCGACCGCTCGACGCAGCGCGTTGCGCTCCTCGGTGTACCGCCGGCACGTGAATAGGTAGTGCGCAGGGGTCTCCGGGATCAAGCACCTGGCGCACAGCGGAGAGTCGACGGCGCCAATGCGCGCGAGGTACGCGTTCAGTGCGACGTGGCCACAGCGGAGTTGCGTAAGAATGCTGCATTGGGGGCGCGAGAGACCACGGTAGATGGGGTGCGCTTTGGTGCTTGGGGGTGCGTCGTCCACGGCGTATGCGAACCTCTTGCCCTGCGGGGAGTCAAGCCATATCGTCCTCCACTGTTGGGCCAGCGCGGCGTCGTGCTGCTTTTGAAGGACAGTGCGCTCGGTGCGTAGGCCGTGCAGCGCATCCCGCACCTGGCAAGGGAGCTCGGACTCTGGAGACTCTGACCCGCCAGCGGCCCGAGTTGCCTCGTCGCGCGTGCGTTTGACGCACTCATGATCAGCAGAACGAAGGGGGGCCCAGACAAGCTTGAGACGCAGAGAGGAACGGATGCGGCGTCGTATAGCGCTCAGCCTCTCCAAGAAAAGCTTGGAGAGGGGGTGATCTGGCTGAGACGTCACCATCTGGATTGCGGTGCGGTCCGGGACAAGGACACTGGCGCGCGTTGCCCGAGGGCAACGCATGATAGTGCACAGTGCCAACGTGATCGCTGCGAGTGTTCCGTCGTGTACCTGCCGCAGCGCAGCAGGTCCGAGTGACACTCGACAGGATACGCTCCCGCCGGTACCTTGTGCAACCTCCGCGGCGACGCCTAGGGTAGCACCAGATACGTACCCCTGCGCGAAGACGCACACCTCCGTCCCCTCTAACGCCTCCATTGCCTGGGACCGCGCCTTCTCCTTGTCATCTGCGATCATGATTGTGAGGCCGAGCCCGTCCACGGGCGTGTTCGCTGTGGCCGGTCGTGCCGGCGCGACCTTGCGGAGGTTGGGGAAGGCCCTGAAGAGCTCGTGCAGAGGGGTGCGGTGGAAACGGGGGACGCGCTTAGCGCAGCGAGTGACGAACTTGTGAAGTGGATGGTCGTCGGGGAGGGCGGCGAGACGTGCTGCTGCACGGTGCGCAGACTGGTTGAGTCGCAGCTCCGCGGGCAGGAGCCCCGCGTGCACATCGAGTACCACCGTCGCAGTGGAGCGAAACGCGCCCGTGATCATGAGGGTTGCCAAGTGTTGGACCTTGCCCACCCGCCTCGCAATCCCCACGGAACCCGTTGCTCGTCTACTGCCCTCGGTGCGGCGCACCGGGGTATACCATACCGGTAGCCCATACTCCATCTTGGGGCACACCACCGCAACGAACAGCTGGCGGGCGTACCTGTGAGGGAGGCCGAACGTCGGGCGTGCCAGTCTGCTGACTGCAAGCACCGCTGCCATACCCTTCGCGATGGCTGCATCCACGTGCTCGTGCCACCGAAGACGGCGGTCGACGATAATGCCGAGGTACCGCGCAGAGTCGTCGGGGTGAATGACGTGCTCACCGATCTGCAAGGGAAGCGGGGAATAGCGGGGCTCGTAGCGCGTGTGGTGTACCAGTTGGAACTTGCCAATATCGAAGCGACAGGCATGCTGGCATGACCACAGCAAGAGGCGCGGAGCTAAAGCTGTGAGGATGCGAATATTGGTGGCAATGTCGGGGGAGGTGACTGCCATGGCCGTGTCGTCTATGTATCCGATCGACAGACGTTCGCGATCCTTGGGGTCGACGATCTCAAGGAGATCTGCGGAGTAGAAAAGGTACAGGATGGGGGAGAGAGGGGAGCCCTGCGGGATTCCGCAGTCAGCGGGGAGGGGATCGGACGTGAAGTCGTCGAACTTGAGCTGCGTGCGCCGATCGCGGAGGAAGTCCGCGATCCAGCGCACGAGCGGTTCGGGGACTCCACGCTTGCGGAGGTTGTGAAGAAGTCGGCTGTGGTTGACGGAGGGAAATGCGGATGAGATGTCCAAGTACAAGACAGAGGTCACCTTCTTTGCACGCCACGAGTCCTTGATGCGCTGCACTAGGTGCAGTACAGCGTCGGTGGTAGTGCGGTGAGGGCGTCCGCCAAAATGGTTGGGTGGGAGAAGGTGGTGTTCTTCGGCCAGGGTGGCGAGTCGGCGGGCGACGACTGACTCGACGATCTTGCTGGAGGTGTCTTCGAGGGCGATTGGTCGGTAGGCTTTGGGGATGAGGTAGCTGGGCTTCCCCGGTTTGCGGAGGGTGATGGTAGTGAAGAACTTCCACTGAGCGGGTTGATGCCCCAGCTCAATGCAGCTGTTGATGAGGTTAGTAAACACGGGAGCAATGTGAACAGAGCACTGCTTCAGCGCGGCGTTGGGCACCCCAGACGGGCCAGGAGCCTTGAACGGGCTAAGGTTGTCGATGGCCGCCGCCACCTCCTCCTCCGTGAAGGGGGAGAGGGGCAGCTGTTCATCATACTCGGCGTCAGCAACGTCCTCGAGAGAAGCCGGGGGAGGAGGGGGGAAGAAGTGTGTCATAAGCGCATCGCGCTTCTCCAAGCATGACCGGGCAACGGAGCCGTCAGCCAGGTTCAGCGCAGGTAGGCGCGAGGCGAGGGTATCTTCGGGAGCTTGCGTGACATACTTGCTGGCCTGCCAGATGGTCCGCTCTGTGGCCGCTTCGACGTACTCGCGCCAATGGAGGCGCTTTTGACGGCGAATTGCCTTGTGATACTCCTTGAGGGCTGCGCGCGCTGCTGCCACGTCAGCCGGTGTGGCACGACGCTTCGCGGCGCGATTGGCAAGTTTTCGCGCAGCCTTCTTCAGCGCGGTGAGCTCGGGCGCCCACCAGCGCTTGGAGTAAGGACAAGGCTTGGCCACGGGGACGGAACCGTCCGCCGCTGCAACAAGGATGTCAGTGATATCTTTCACCAGAGAGTCGACGTCCTGCGTCGTAACTAGAGCCTGTGACCGCTCATGTACCCGCTGCTCGAGCCAACGCTGTGTCACTGAGTGCTCATACGTGTCCCAGTCAGTGTTGCGCCAGTTCTGGCGCACCGGGGCCGTGACAACGGGAATGTCAAGAGCTAGCTCCATTTCCAGGCAGCAATGATCGCTGCCATGGCCAAAGCCAGCGTCACATCGCGCAACCGAGTCCTCCAAGATGCTCGACACGAGGGCGAGGTCAAGGGTCGACCAAGTCCCATGTGCATCCGACCGAAACGTCGGGGTGCCAGGAGGAAGCGCAGAGGCGAGATGGTGATCCGCCATCAACTGCAAGAGGGGCTCCGCATCGGAGCGCCGCGTGCGCTGAGGCATGCTTGGGCCTGACCACAGAGGGTGATGCAGGTTGAAGTCTCCGAGCAGGAGCAATGAGGATGCAGCTACCGCGGGGTCGCGTAAAGCAGCGCGGAGAGCGGAGACCGAGCTCACAGAGCCCGGGGGATTATAAACAGAAAAGACAGAGAAGAGAGGTAGGGTGGGGGAGAAAGAGAAGCGGACCGCGCACACGTCTGAGGACGTGAGGGGAATCTGGGTGTACGAGTCTGAAGGGAGGCGGTTGCTGACGTATATTGCACTGCGGAGGGGAGCCGTCGTTCTGTGGGCGCTGAGTGCACTGGGTAATAGGAGATTCCAGTGCGGCGACCGGAAAGATGCTCGATCATGTAAATGTATCGGTATCTCCTGTAGACACAGGACATCCCAGTGCCTGGGATCTGAGCTGTTCAGGAGGGACAGCACAACGTCCTCAGAACGACGACAGTTGAGGGACAGGACTCGTAACCCGGCTTGCGGGTTGGTACTCATTACACGTTCGCCGCGCTACGCGCGCGGGACGTGTGCAGAGTGCGGAACGTGGGGTCATAGTAACAGGACCCGTTATTGAACTGGAGCGCCAGTTTGCGCTGCTCAACCGCCTTTACTGGGCATTTACTGTCGAAGGACTTGTGAGGTCCCTGGCAGTTGGCGCACTGCACCTTAATGTGCGTGCAGTGTCGGCAGTCCGAGCACTGAGTCTTGTGGGGACAGATGCAGTCACGGAGAGGGTGAGGGCCCGCGCAGCGGGCACACCTCACCGAGGAAGGGGAAGCGGCGTGTGGACACGCCTTGGCCGAATGGCCGAATGCTTGGCAGCGGTAACACTGCATGGGTGGCGGAACGAACTTGCTTACAGAGCATAGAGCTCCCCGGATCGAAATCGAGCTGTAGATCAGCTGGTCGGCAGAGGCCCGGTCATCCACGCTGAAAACCAGGGAGCCCTCCCGCTTGGACGAGGACTTGCCCCTGTTAGCATGTAGCCATCGAAGGCCGCGGATAGCGTCCTTCGAGGCGACAGTACCGGAGTTCTCGAGCCACAATGACTCAGCTGCGTTGGGAGCAGATGGGTCGAACTCGATGGGGACGGACGCGGCGATGAGCGCGAACGACTTGCGCTCAACGCGCGCTCCCTGCAGGCTTTGCAGATGCGGGAGCCAAACCCCATCATGGCGGAACAGCAGATCAGCTTGCTCCGGGGAGGACGCACGTACCATGATATCTCCATTGGCGTGACGCCGCACGCCGCGCGTACGCGTGCCCACGAGGCCGACAATGCCAGACGCGTCGAGCGCGGCGTCGACCTCGCTCTTGAGCTGGGCAGCGGTGAGCTTGGTGAACTTGTCAGTGCGGGTCCCTCGCGGGACACCGATGGTGATGTCGAGGTGCTGAGGTCCGTCGCGCGGGACGCGCGGGGCGGGGTTGGCAGTGGGAAGAAGACCGGGAGCCGCGAGGGCCGTCGGCGCCGACACAAGCACCTCCTGCATCGATGTCTTGACGGTCTGCTTGAGCTCGCCTCGCAGGGACTCTACTGCCCGCTGGGTGGACAGGAGTGTCGCCTGCATGGACTGCAGAGTCAGCAGATCGGAAGACGCGGGGCTGGAGGTGGAGGGCGGGCCGGCGGCCCGGGTGGCTGTTCCGGAGACAAAGCGTTTAGCGATCTCGATCAGGGGGACCATACCGTCTTTGTGCTTGTTCGCAAGCCGTTTCTGTGTGGTGAGGTCCGCGAGAAAGGCGCATAGGTCGTTGAGCGCCTGGAGGGCCTCAGTGGCGGAAGGGTCGGCGGAGGGCGAGGGCTGCGACGCGCTCGCCCCGGCCGCCGCGGAGGAGGTGGGGGTGGAGGAGGGACGAAGAGACTGGTCGACCGAGAGAGAGGTCGCCCGAGAGCTCGACTTCGGTTTCGGAGGCATTCCGGAGGGGCCGATTTGCCAGAGTGAGCCACTGAGCGTCTGAGATGAGGGTAGCGGATCAAGATGTGTGGGGGACGCCAGGAGAAGGCAACGCGCATGCTGGTTTCCTGCCGTGCCAGGAGACGGGCACCGTTCCGCGCGCGGCAGACGCGACTGCCTGTCCGGGCGCGGACAAGGGATACCATTGATAGAGCTCGTATACGTACGTACGGCGAGCACGTCCGACGCCGGAGGTGCAAGCGGACGCCTACGAATAGGCCCACTCTCACGTCGAGTCGCAGCGGCGTCATATCGTGTAGGCTGGGAGGGCACCGAGGCCGGCTGCAGTCGTCCGGCGGGTTTCAGTCGTCCCGCGATCAATCCGAGGCCTACAGGTTGGCGCAGCGGCAAGCGGGCAGCGACTGAATGCGCGAAGGAGGGAAGGGATTGCGGTGTCCACAACGGGAAGCGAGCGACGGGGCGGGCGTTGCGCCGCACCGGGCGATGGGCATCGTGACTTGCTCCGCGATGGGTGGACTGCCTCCATGCTTCGCTGCCCGCGAAACTGAGAGAGGGTCGGGTAGATGCATCGCGCGAGCGTTGGCCAGCGGCGACTAGAACTAGGTTGGCGTCAGTCGTGCATGGGGGAGAGGAGAAGACGGACGAGTGTGTGCGTCCGGTGCTTGCTGCTTCGCGACAGGGCCTATGCGGGGAACCGAGCTGCTACTAGGAACGAACCGAGTACGCTGGGCCAGAATGGTTGCTGCACATGCTTGAAGGTCCGGGCGATGAATAGTTGCGAGCTTGTACCTGGCACGACAACCTATGGAAGTGCGACGTGAAACAGGAGTAGAGACAGCTCTGTAATGGACAGGGGCGCGCCATGCTCTCTCAATATCGCTAGTCGTTGGACTTTTCAGAGCCTGCCGTGATTGTTCTCATTCATTGTCACGTCTTCTGGGGCGTGAATTGTGCTCTACGGAGCTCGCGTATCGATGGCGTTGAATAGTACTATACCTCGGCGTCTTCGGTGCTAGCCCGCCACGGCCATTGTGTTCTCCAAACTCCCCGCGCTTTTGTTGTTGTGAATAACTTGTCAATAGGTTCGGAGGATGGGGATGGTTACTATAAAAGGCATGGTGCGGGAACATTCTGGGAGTTACGGGCGCCTGCGGGGGACGTCGATCGCCAACGGCGTCATTGCTAAGCACTCCATCCACAGCGACCGGCCTCTCATATACCTCCTCTGCACCCAGGCGCAGCACTCACACCTCTTGTCCTTCTACCACCATCATCTCTTCTCTTGCTTTGATTTCTTCCTTCTATCGCGGTCGTCGCTCAGTCGACACAGCCCCGAATGGACGGCAATAACCAACCAAACAGCAACGGCTTGTTCAGCCACATTCTCGACCCTCACCTCGGCCAGGTCCTCCACGGCCTCGTCCGCACATTGCTCCCACAACACGACCCAACCATGCAGCCTGCGGAGCCAGCATCCCCAGCATCGTCGCAAATGACGGAGCCCGCCGATGTGCCGCCTCTCGACCCAGCTGCATCCGCGCAGCAGCAGTCCGCACAAGCAGAATCAGGGGTTCCCAGCGCCCATGTAAGTCCGGTGTCTACTTCAATCTATGCCGGAGTTGTACGTTAATCCGTGAACTGATCGTACAGGTCGCTTCCTCGTCGAATATCGCGCAACCAGCGGAAGAGCAGGCTGCCGCAGCGAACCACAGCACACACACTTCTCCCTCACCACCACCTGCTCTGCATTCCACCCACAGCTCTGGTCAAGCTCATGACGTTGAGATGACGTCCTCCGTAGATGACGACCGTGCGAGCTCATCTGCAGACGCCTCTACGTCGAGACCCCAGGCTACTTCTCGCTACAGCAGCCGACGCCCAAGAGTTGACGACGAAGAGGACGAGGATGACCTGAGGGAGTCCAACCGTCAGCGCATGAACTCTCCTACCACTGATGACACACATCATCACTTCATGCCCATCCCCGACGACCATGATGTCCCTCACGCGGCTCGAGCTGCCAATCCTCCGCCATCTGCTGGTGCGGGTGCGCCACTCAACCAGCCCGCCAACGGCACCCAGCCGCACCGGTTGACGTGGACTTTCGACTTCCTGCGTGTACCGCCGGGCCAACACGTACACCTCGGCCACCCCGAGCACACCCATGCGCAACCAGCGGAGGGTGCTAACCCTGCCCACGACCACCATCACCACGGTGGCAACCACGAGCAACTCCCGGCGATGAACTTCTTCATCAATATACCCCTCACTGGTCCCGGCGCGCCCCCGCAACCTGGCGCGCCGAACGCTCCTGGTAATGCCGCTCCAACCTTCACCTTCCGTCCGTACTTTTACCCTATTTCTGCAGACGGAGGGAACGCACCGGCAAATGGGGGATTTACCTTCCAGCCATTCCCGTTCCCGTTCGGCACGTTCGGAATGGACATGCTGGAAGAGCGTGACGACCCAGAGCGTGCGCAGCGGCTTGTCGACGGCCTCGAAGAAGTTCCGGTCGGCCTCGTGAAGCGCATGGAGCGCGTCGGCGGACCCGGGAGCGTACAGGGTGAGGCGCCTACCTGTGCGGTCTGCTGGGAAAGCCTCCTCGAGCCGGAGGGCGGCGGCTTCGAAGGTAACGTCGAGCTTGCCAAAGCGGAAGCGGACGAAGCCGCCCGCGAGGACGCGGCTTCTCAGCAGGAGCGCGAGAGCTCGATGGATGTGGACAGCCCGACGTCCGCTTCTCTTGGAGCGTCCTCGTCGTCAACGTCTGAGGCTTCCGCGTCCACAACTCCGTTGACAGCGCCCGCCGGCGAGGAGAAGTACCCGCAGGTGGTGGTTCTTCCCTGCTCACACGTCTTCCATGCGTCGTGCCTGCTGCCCTGGTTCTCCAAGCCGGGCCGTACGACGTGCCCGTCGTGCAGGTTTGACATTGACCCCGATTCCTTGACTTACAAGCCGCGGCCGCTTCGGGCTCGTCGTGCTGCTCCTCCCCCGGCGCCTCAGGCTGGCGCCGACGCGGCACAACAACCGCAACAGCCACGCACCTTTGGGCCTATCCACCTTCCGCCGTTCGCTCCTGGCCATCCTCAGCCTGCTCCCCACGCCGCAGCACAGGGCGCTCCCAATGTGCCCAATGTTGCGACTGGTGCCGATGCCGGTGTTCACCCCCAGGACAGTGCTCCCACAGGGCAGCCAGGGCAGCCGCACCTTCCACTGCCACCCTTCATCTCCTTCGATATCAGCATGATCATCCCCATCTTCCCTGGTCGCCCTGCGGGTGCCGCCCAGTCCGCACCTGGCGGACAGCCTGCGGACGCTGCTGCTGGAGCCAATGCTCAGGGCGCGGCGCCTCAGCCACCACGTACAGACCACAACGGGTTCAGGCTGGACGATCCGGTGTTGACGGAGGCAGTCCGGACTACATTCGAACGCATCTTCGGTCGCCCTGCCCCAGGCCCGCGGCCCCAGCCACAACAGCAGCCTGCTGCCGACGGCGCGGCTCCCGCCGACAACGCGAATGCGCCGCCGCGGGAGCCTCCCATGGACTGGTTCACGTTCGCTGGACCCCTTGCTGGCTTCCCGCCCATGCCCCCGCCGAACGCACCGGCCCCCGGTGAGCAGGGCCCCGCACCTCAACGCCCGGCTCCGAAGCGCAAGTGGACGCTCCCTCCTCCGCCAGGCCCCACCCTGCGCCAGCTCGTCGAGCGCAACGAGCGCGAGATGGGCCTTCGCTGCTCTGACGTCAGCTGTGGGCTCGGTCCATCTGACGATGACCCGATCTCGACGTTCGACACCACGGCCCTCCGCCAGATCTCCATCCGCCCCCTGAAGGACGACGGGTCCGGGAAGACCGCGGTGTGTGAGCACAAGTTCCACCCGTCGTGCTTGGTGAGCGCCGAGCGCGTCGCAGGCTGGGGCGGCGAAGACAAGAAGGAGGAGCGCGAGAACGACGCGGGCGAAGACGTCGAAGTGTCGTGCCCGGTGTGCCGCGCCGTGGGCGTCATCTCCCGCCTGGACTGGGAGGAGGGCGCATGCGCGCTGGCGTGAGCGTCCGCTGCCGATCCTGCATCCCACCCACTCCGATTACCTCGCCCCGTCCACGATGGGGCTCGCATACCCACGTCTGAGCGATTGACCGCCGTTGATTGACTAGGCGCTGGTCCCGCTTCCGTTCCTCGATCGTCGCTTTCAACCTTGTGTGTAACGCTATGCTTTCCCTCGCACCCGCATGTATATCAGACAGACACGGCTTACGGTACATTGACTCTAGTGTTAGAATAGAATGTGTATAACAATGTAATCAGTCGTTCGTATCGAATTGAACAGCGTTCCCCTCATACACTTCGAAGTTGCGCGCGCCCGACCTGCGGGGGGCCTGGGCCGCGGGGCCTTCGTCGGGTCGGCCAGCTTTGGGGCTCAGCGACACCAGGTTCTCATCCGCCGCACTCCCCAGCGGCGACCCTGGGGAGCGCCGCCTATATCGAGCAGTACCTTGTCCTTGGGAGAGTTCAGGCCTGTCCGCGACAAACTCAGAATCCGCGAAGCCGCGATGCACACGGCCAGGCCGCCTTCGCATGTCGCGTCCGCCCCGCACGCGCGGGCGCACAATCGGGTTGCGGGACACACCCCGCGTCTGAGCGGCGCGTTCTATCGATAGCCCCTCCCGTCAGGTATAGGCTTCCACTTCACGTACAGGCGTCCGAGCGCCCCCCTTTCCTCTTTCCCGGCCGTGCGGTCCCATGCTGCTGAGCCCGGCGCGGACGCTGGGCAGGCTATTGCGGGCGAGAGCCCCGTGGCCTTCCAGAGACGTTTCCGCACGGACGTCGACGACACGCCTGCGCAGGCCGCGCCTGACAGCGACGTGCTCGCCGAACACTGGCACGCGGCGCCTCTCCGAGGCCCACGGATTCTGCGCAGAGCGAACTCAGCGAACGCCGAACGGGCGAGCTCTCCGCTACAGCTCTCCAAGCATGCCGCTCTGGGTGCTGGGTGCGTCCGAGTCGTGCGCTGGCACGACCGCAGCCGGCCGACCTGGAAGACGGGCATCCTTCGTGTTGATTGGCACAACGCTATGTTCCCCGGTCCGGGAACGGGGTCGCCAAGCTCGCCGCCGCTTTACCCCTCTCCCTTTCGTCCACCGTCCGGGCATAGTAGTGGGATGCGCGCACGCAGGGTGCGAACGAGTGTTGTCCGACAGGGCAGTCGCCGTCCCGCCAGCTGGCCAGTTCTGCGCCACTTTCTGATAATGGCACGGCGCACTGAATGGGCAGCAGACAGCATCAGCCCGGGCTCGCGCTTTAGGCTATATGATGCAGATTGGGGGTCGCCCTCGGGACCTGTTGCGCGCGCGAGGCCCGTGCGCATGCGGCGACGAAACGCGATCTGCGGGGCTCCCTCGGAGTCCAAGGATGTGTGCGTGCGGCAGGGCACGGACAGGCTGACGCGCTCCACCTCCTTCCGCCCGGGACAGGGTCCAGGCTGTATTGCGAAGCCGCCCCTGCCCCCGGGTGCCGTGGCCCCGTTCGAACGTAATTGCGATAATGGCGGCGGGTGGGGGTGGGAGATCGGGCGGCGTCGCCGCCGCCGCAACGCTTGCGAGGGGCGGCTGCGCGCGATTCGAGTCGTCAGGCCGCGCCTGCGGGGGCTTCGCGTTCTGTGTGTTCTGGTGTAGAGATGACAA
The DNA here is from genome assembly GCA_001304625.1 of Trametes sp. AH28-2. Lineage (NCBI taxonomy): Eukaryota > Fungi > Basidiomycota > Agaricomycetes > Polyporales > Polyporaceae > Trametes > Trametes sp. AH28-2. The sequence goes on along the minus strand of KQ464073.1, from coordinate 772,558 downwards.
CTTGCGGGCGAGATAGCATCCGTGCGATAACCTTCCGAACCGAACGCCCTGCGAGGATGGATGGCCAATCGCTGGCGACGGCGCCAGGAGAGGAAGAAGGTGGGGTGGCTTCTCTCCGGAATTGGTCTCGGCGCAGCAGAAGAAGGGCCGTGGGTGCGCTAGACGCGGGTTCGCCGAGCACCGTCCCAGGTCATTCCCGTCTCCCGTCCGACGTGCAAACGTGAATTGCATCCAGGCAGCACAGAACTACCGAGGACCTCTGCGTTGTGCCACCGCCGCCGACGGTCGACGTGCCTGCTCAGGGTCCCGGTGTCTTCTAGCCTGGCAGCACTGTGTATCTCCTCTGCAGGCGGTGCGCCCGCGGTCTATTTTCAACTATATCAAGCACTTTTCGGGTGTCTGTGGAAGCGTTTGCTCTCGTTGGCGCGCTTGGCGGAGTGTGTTGTGTAAAATACGGAAAGTAGGAGTCCGCGAGGGTGGTAGGTTCAGCACATTATCTATCATCGCGTGCCTCCACAATCACTCACCCTGGTTATGATCTTGTGGTGACGACGACAGCAGCGTCAGCATGAGCTTCTCCTGTCCAGCATCCGGACACAAACCTTGTATGTCCATCCCGGACACGATCGTTGATACCTGTAGCATGAAGCGCATTATTCAATAGGTACGGCAGGACCCGCAGCATTGACGCGCCGATGTCACTCACCATCAGGGAACACAGCGGCCTGGCAAGAGCTCGATGCACCGGGGCGGCCATCGACAGCTTGCAGGGGGTCGTGCCAACAGAACAAACCTTTCCGGCACTCCATCTACCACCGGTCGGCGTGAAGGGAGCAGGGAACTGACGCACGGCCGCGAGCTTAATGACTTCTGCATCAGTGTATGTGGCGTCTGAGTGACGTGCTCTCTTCCCCGTCTGTGGGTGATAGGCCAGAGCAGTAGGTCCGGCGGCTCGATACGACAGGTCTCACCATCCAGAAGGATCTGACCGACAACGACGGGCGCGCGGGGTAAGCAAGGTTCATGTAAATCCAGTGCGCAGGACGAGATTTGACATACGCGGTTGATTCAGTGCTGGAACCTTGACCGTGCCTGGTCTCGGTACCCTGTCTTTCGAACGGCTGCGACTGCCGCAGGAAGTCGCAACGGAAGTATTGATGGTTGCGAATTGTCGCCCGCCATGAACGTGTTCCTTCACAGTGACGCTGTCACGCACGGGTACGTCGCACGGATTCCAGATGTAAATTGCTGAGTTTTGGGGGTTGACTTGACGCGCCAGATCTCCCCGGCGTGCGGCAGGGACACGGCTTCACACTATTTGGCGCTGTGTACGTACGTTCTGAACGTCTGAAGGCTGGAAATCTGAACTTTGTGAACTGCCGAAGGGAAAATCGAAGAAACAGAACGCACAGTCGAGTCTCGACGAGGTACCTCGCCAGGTGTGCCGCTTTGTATTCTCTCACAGTGGGGAGCTGCGAGATTACGACAGATGAACTAATTAATTATGGTCTTCCATTGAAGACCTCGAGGGTCCGCTCGTGACTCACATGAATTTCGAAAGCACGCTTGCAGATTACGAGACGCGCCTCTTCTTTAATTCTCAAGCAAGATGGTGAGCATTTGGAGCAGAAACTATGGGCTTGAACAGTTTCTGAGAATATCACCGAACGAGCGTCGTCGAGGACACCTTATGGAAGCGCAGCGACATGGCGGGGCAGATCGAACCGCATCTACTGTTGCGATGAGCTGGTATCACAACCGTCCGCGAAGGTCTCCCAGTGACTCGCACGAAGGATCGGAGACCTTGCTCTTTACGGTCGAACCATGGACGTCAGCGCGGGACGTGGGTGTCCATGTGCGGGGTTCTCCTCCGGCCGGCAGCAAGTTCTGTTGAAGCGCAACGCTCATGCCACCACACATCGAGCCGGTCGAGATGGTGTCCTCTGTCTGGAGAAGCGGGTCCTAGGCTCTGTGCTCGGTTGCGCTCGTTGTTCCTGTCGGTTCAACACCGTAACATGTCATGATCACTCCACTCGCACGTTGGCCCAAACTCACAGAGCTTCGAACTGACGTCGGTACCGCACAGCGTCCACAACAACACGTCCGCCGGCTCTCCGACCCACGGTGCTGACGGCACGCTGCGCTCACCATCCCCGAGTCTGTCGGTCTGACTGCCCGCTCGGTCTTGCTGAATGACCCATCTGCAAATGAATTACGGGTGAAGTATTACGAGGATGAATCAGCCATCCCCGCAGAAGCCTCAGATGTCGGTTCCGTGAGCACTGTTTGACAGTGTGGGGTCCGACCTGCGGAATGCTATGGTAGTAGCGGATGACATAGCATCTTGCCTGCCGTTTGCATCAGCCGCCGCACCGCTGCACATGGAGGAAGACTCACGAACACGCCATAGCGTTTCGTAGCAGCGTGTAAAATAGCTGCAGGGTCGCGCATGTGTGGGATCAGTGCGTGCCCTCGTAGCAAGTTCACTTCTTCTTCAGGTCGCCTTGGTCACTGTTGTTCATTTCCACACTGATGACGGTGAGCTTGAGTGAAGCACGCGTGCCAAACACCTGGTACCAGATAGCCGCTATTCTGGTCGTAGAGTATAGCAAAACAAGAGCTTTCTGTGGTCGCATTACAGAGCATGGTCGTGGTCGAAGTCGCAGTCGTATTTCTGCCCAGCCGCCAATTATTCTTGACCGTGTACTCGTAAGCGCTCGGAGCTCCGGGCCGGGTGTGTGAGTGTGACATTGCTACGGTCACATTATCTGGCGGCGCACGAACACGCAGACGCGGTCAGGCTTGCTTTTGCCCACGACGACCTCCTCCGTCCCACTTGTTCTCAACACGCGTTGCTACGAGATCTACGGTCGGCACGGAAGAAGGACTCATTGAAAGCCTGTGTACAGCTTCTTTGGAGCGTGTTATACGTGTGCGATACGGACTTCCACTTTGGCACGCGTGCGTCTGCAGGCGATGCCGGATCGACGACTCCGGATTTGAAAGAGAGTTGGCAGAGTTCAAAACGCGAGTGCGTCATGCCCGCACTCAAAGTACCAAGCTGAAGCATCTAGACCGTGGTGGGTGTGGCCCTCGCCCTCACGAACCTACGAAGACCACCCATGGGACTGAGGCTCTGTGTATACGATCGCTGGACACGAGCGAGCGCTGCTATCTTGGAGGACGCGCAGATCGCCCCGTGCCCCGCGCATTCCCAACATGCACAGGGAACTGCCCAAGCGCGAGGTAAGTGGAGCCCGCCAGTTAGCCGTTCATGTCCAGTGCCGCTGTCCAGGCTGTCCAGATGCCCAGGACGCCGATCGGAAAGTCTCCAGCGAACGCACCGTCGAAGATCGCACCGTGCTCGTTCGGGCCACTCCTCCCGAGTCTCGCCAGATCGAACGCGGGCCTTCCGCACCTTCCGGGCCTGAGCCGTTGGGATCTGCTGCCTCAAGGCCTGCCTCTATAGGCAGGACTGCAAGACTGCACTGGGGACGGCCTGGGTCTTGTACGTAGCACGGGTTATTCGCGGGCTGATGCACGCTGCGCAGGCCCCGCAGGATCGTCGCCATCGCTGGCCTGCTGCCGTCGGTATCGCCTGGAATACCCAAGAACGAGCACGAAGGTCGCCACGCCTTGATTGCGCTGGGGCGCGTGCCTTCGGTCGCTCACATGACAGCCGAACTCGATACGCACGCCAGCACCGCGCAGGATAGGACGCGTCCAGCGAGAGGGCCATCGAGACAGCTCAAGGGTCGCGAAGAACGGACTGAAGGCGAGTTTCGCCGAAGGTATCGCTTACAGCATCCCTCGACGGTTCCGTCTATTCAGAGGGCCAGAGGGCGTGGGGGCCAATGCAGATCCGGATAACACAGCGTGAAGGTGAGTAGCATTCTCCGAACACGGTCGGAGACACGCGCACAGCGTGGGTGCGATGTGGTTGAGAAGCCAGGACACGGGACACGCGTAGGCTCGCGACCTGTGACGTGGAAAAGGGAGGCGCTGCCATCCATTGCATGTGTGAAGTAATCCGGTTACGACGCTCGCACACGAGCGCCAGGCCGGGCGAGCATGCACGCGAATGCAGAGTACGCTAAGGGTACACGGACAGCGTCCTCGAGAAGCATAAGTGACAACGACAACGACGACTCGACGGGGGTATGTGGAATGCGGGGAAAGCTATGCAGGAATGATGATGGTTTGCGAATGCGAAGAACGTGAGGGGATGCATGTGGGTTGACGGATGAGCCGAATGAAGGAGTTGAGGATGCGATAGAGACCATGAGCGAATGCGATGGGTAGAAGGCGTGTGTCACATGGGCATGACACCCGAGCCTGAGCGGGGTAATCATACGTTAAGCGAAGACCGGCGGATGTATGCGATCGTGAACGAGTGGTGGTGTTGGTGCTGGTCGAGCGATACGATTAGCTTGGCCTGCAAACGTTTCAGGTGAGTGATCTAGTATACGCTCGACTACGAGGAGTACTCACCATTTGAGGATATAATACAATGCAGGCAGGCATAACTTCACTGCTTCTCGCAGGGGCCAAACTCGATGACCCAGTACTTCTCAGTACTGCGTCTCTCATTGAAGGGCCGCCTCAAACCCATGAACGCAGTGTTCCCCTCGAGCAGGTCGACAAAGCGGAGTCCCTCGTTCTGCTCTGCCTGGGGCACGGCGCGATAGCTGTCCTGGCATCTGCGCAAGAACGCAGCCTCGACGCGGTCCAGCGCCTCCGTGGTCGGGATGAGGTCTGAACGCTCATCTCCCGTCATCACCCTGTCGAAGAACTTGTAGATCCCCTCGAAGACGTCGCCGCAACTAACGGTCTGACCGTCTTTGGCGGCGATGTGGATCTCCAGCTCGGGTATCTTCTCGTATCGGATGGTCATGCTGGGTAGCGTGCTGTTGCTCGCCGGCTTAGCCAGGTACGCCTTGACCTCGGCCCCTCTCCGCACTCTGGTCGGTCGCTCAGAGTAGTCGCGGATCTTGATGGTCGATGGCGGCTTCGTGATGTCATAGTAGAGCTGCTTGGGCGGGTATCTGTTCGTCGCATCCCATGGCCGCGAGTTGGGGGGCAACAGCTGCCAGTGCAACGACAGCGGCACATCCGAGTGACTCGGCCGCCGTGATGCAGACGACGCGGGTCGGGCTGAGTGCGGAGGCGGCGGCGGCGACGCGGAGCTCGTCGACGACGGTGCGGCGGTGGCGGCTATAGCACACGTGACGCAATGGGCGTTAGCGCATGCGGCATTATCGCGCAGGAGAGCGATGGATACATACGACGCGGGGTCTTCAGGATCCCCTTGATCGGCTTCTGTATGTCCGGCATGGGGGGCAGCACGGCGTTCATGACTGTCGTCGAGGGCGGGGTGGGGATGTACGCACGGCGCGGCGTGGGCTTCATGATCTCGACCGCAGGCGAGGATGTCCGATGCGCTCGGGACTTCTTCTCAGCTGAGGGGTCGGGGGTCGAGTAGCGCGAGACATCGTGGTAGCCATCCTTCGGGGTCCCTGACCTGCCCGCAGAGAGCTTCGATGGCGCGCGGAACGCGACCGGGCTCGATCGTGGCGAGGGCGTGGTCGGCGAGGGCGAGCTGCAGCTCGAGCTGCCCGATGAGGACCACGACTGGCTCGGAGGCGAGTCCATCGCGAGCTCTGGCAAGGGCACAGGGATATGTTTCGGCGCACTAGGCGGGCTCAAAGTGGCCATCACCTTCTTGAGTAGGCTCGGCATGGCTGCGATACTGGACGTGACAGAGGCGGCGAGGGTTCACGGGGTGCACAGAGGTCGCGGAGGGGGCACGTCGTGGAAGGCGTAAGGGATCGCTGCGGGGGGAGCGCAATCGTGTCAGCTCGCGGGCGAGGCCTGGGGTAGATATGGGAAGTGGAGGGGGCGCGGGACCACAAAGCGATACGCACTTATAAGCTTTGTGGCGAGGCTGGCGTCCGTGGCGGAAGACGGAAGAGAGTGAGGGCCCCGACGCACGCGCACTCCGAGCACTTATGGACCGGAGGCCCCTCGCAGAGAAGCGCTTTCCAGGGAGGAGGCGAACGAGGAGGGAAGGGAACGGCGAGCATCTGCGGGGGCGCAATATAATCTCGCCTCGCCTGCGCCACGAGGCACCTCCATGTCCACGCCCTCCCCATATCCGGCCCGCGTGCACCCGGCGTCTCTCCCCCCGCATCATGTGACCCTTCCGCCCTGTTGTCCCCTGTTGATCGCTGTAGGTCCACGCCACATTGCTCGACGATCCTGCGCTCAGCCGCGCCCGACACGGCCCTCGCGGTGCACTGCGCACGCAGATCAACGGCATGCCCACCCCCTGCGCGCATCTGCGCCCGCCTACAAACGGGACTGCGTCTTACCGCCCGTGCACACCGTGGGACATGTGGTGCCATCACGGCCCCAGCGGTGGTGCGAGATCAGAGCCGGAATGCATCCACGCGCAGTTCGGGGGAAGGGTACATGTGCAATCGCGTCCGAGAATCAGCCAACTGTGCGCAGGACGCAGTGCCGCGCTGCGGACCTGGAGGGGAGCCGCAGAGTCGCGTGTCAGCGTGCGTGCTGCGAAACGGACAGAACACGCACCAGACCTGTTCCAATACATTCTGGGCAGCCCGTGCCTCATCCGATGCGGCTCGGACACGTATTACGCTCATGCGGCAGCCATTCGGTGGTTTGGGGGCACACGGCCCTAGGGCTCCAGGCCTATCGTTCCCAGATAGGCAGGCGCGGGCGGCACAGAGAAGACATGGGCACGGGGAAGAAGCACTGGCGGCGCCTCCACTAGGTTCCATATTGAGATGCGAATCTCTTCTCTGCCCAGCCCCCTTCTTGGGCACCCACAGAACATTTTCTAGAGCGCAATGGTGTCCTAGGATCAAGCTGATAACGATGGGCTGTGAGTGATATGCGTGATAGAAGCCGAGCCATGACATTGCCGACTCACTACTTATGCGCCCGCCCCTCGTTGAAGGGAGGCAAGGCTGCCATCTCGCCAGCATGTACAAGAGCGTGAAGTGGACACCCGAGCGCGAACAGGCTCTCCAGAAGCGCACCCGAGCAAAGCTCCAAGCACGGCGGCCCCGACAAAACGAAAAGGAGCTCGGGAGTGCTCGGGAGGAGGCAAAGAGGAGATACCGGGAGCGAAAAGGCTTACCGGGGCCCGTCGACGTCTGGCTCGCGACTAAGCTCGCACCAGGCATTTCTGACGACGTCCCGTCCCCTCTTTCCCCCGATGACGTCCACTGCTCGGTGCACGTCTGCCGCATCCCGGTATGTTTCGCATACAGACGAGCAGGGTTGTCGAACACTTACGAACATTGACGCGGAGCAGTGTCCGGAGCCCGACGATTTCTTCGTTGATCCTGACACGTTCGTCCTACACCTGACCGTCACAAGCGCGCCCCGCAGTTTCCAGGAGGGGGCGCTCGAGTCTGTAAGACGCGTCGTGCTCGGGCAGTACACGGGCGACCCTGCGGACTGGGACGCCCCGGACTGGACGACGCTTCCCGCGGGCAAGGCGATGGTCTTCCGGGATAACGCCACGGCTGTCGCAAACCTAATCCAGCGCACGGGGGCCTGCGCAGACCAGATCGCGGTGCGTACGCAGCGCGTACTCATACCCATACCTCGGCTGATTCGTCTCTTGCGCCGTCCGTCCCAGGCACTCGCAGATTCCCTTGCGGCAGTGCAACTGGAGGGCTGATCAGCAGGAGGATGCGGGGCGTTGCGCACGACGCTGGGCCGCGAGCCGGGTCGGCTGGGCGTTCGCACGGGGGGCGTGGAGGAGAAGCAGCAGCCACAGTGTAGCACATGAGCAGTGGGGCGGAACGTGGATTCTGATGGTGGAACGCGGCGTGCTTGCGCGATACGCGTTGGCCGGAGGCCCCAGCTCGGAAAGAGGAAGTCGGGAACGGCGGTGTGGACCCAGCAGCAGAGTGAGAGTGCGCACGGACACAGAGCAGGGACCGTGGGGTCAGCAGCGTCAACGATAGCAGCGTGCACTAGAGAGATTGAGCGACGAGGGCAAGGTGAGCATACGATTGGTGGAAAGGCCGGAGATGGGCTTGATTCTCTCGATCATCCGGAACGGAAGGGGCATCGAGACGCACCTCAGGAATTGGGGCAGTCATGCGCAGAACGCACCGATCGCGAGGCTTCTGATCCGTACCATCCCCTCCAGGATGGTGGGCAGGGATGACCGGATGGGCTGTCGGGTTCTATCCTGCATAGTGCTCACCTTCTCGGAGTTGCGGGATATTGCTGACCCATCGCAGTGTACGGTGACCGGCGACCCAAGGGTGATGCATCATTGCAATACAAACGCTGCGCAAAGCACAGCGCGGGTTAGGTTCAGAAGGTTGCGTTCGGATATATATACAAGGTTCGCAACACTAGAGACTCGGGCAATGACTGCGACCGTCTCCACGGTGCATGTGGCAGGTGAAGATTATCTGACATGGAAGAATCAGGACAGATATGATTGCAGAACACAAACAGCCCCTATCCGTAGATCCAGAGAGATGGAGTCAGCGCGCAAGAGGCCGTGGCGGCGAGGGAGGCAGAAAGACGCAATGGTGGTTGTAAGGCAAGGTTGGGCAAAACGACGCGGTTGCGCTGCCGCACACTTGCCGCATCGGCCACTCGCATGAGCGCCCATTTGGCGCTCAAGACAGGCGCTCAAGGGACTGCATCACGTGCCACAAAAGTTTCTGCCGCTTTTTGGAGCTCGGTGTGCTCGCTCTCGTGCTCGTCGTCCTGCTCGTCGTTCTCGCCGCCCGACTCGCGAACAAGCCGCTTGTCGCCCCCCTCTCCTGAACAGGCGCCGCCGACTTGCCGACCATGGCTACGCACGCCCTATATGAGACCTCCTCTGGCTATGCCATCTTCGAGGTCAAGCTCCACGACGTGGTCGGCGCCCTCGACAAGGCCGTCCAGGCCTCCATCGAGGACTACTCAAAATTCAGCAAGATGGTATCCCTCGTGAGCTTTGCGCCGTTCCAGAACGCTGCACACGCGCTGGAGAACATGAACGATGTCTCGGAGAGTATGTTGGGCGTACGTTTTTCTCAGTAGTGCAAAGTCTAACGTCTTGCAGACATCATCAACCCCTACCTCCGCTCGGTGCTGGAGCTCAACCTTTCCAAGCCGAAGAAGGGCTCTTCCGTCGTGCTCGCAGTCAACCCGACGTTTGCACCCATCATTGCCAAGGAGTTGGGCATCTCTTGCGCCGACAAGGACGTCGCGACCGACCTCCTCCGCGGCATCCGCGAGCATGCTTCCAAGCTCCTGAAGGGCCTCCAAGAGGAAGACCTGACGAAGGCCGCGCTCGGCCTCGGTCACGCGTACTCGCGCGCGAAGCTGAAGTTCAACGTGAACCGGATCGACAACATGATCATCCAGGCCATTTCGCTCCTCGACCAGCTCGACAAGGACGTGAACCTGTTCTCGATGCGCATACGCGAGTGGTACGGCTACCACTTCCCGGAACTCGTCAAGATCGTGCCCGACAACTACCAGTACGCGCGCGTGGCGCAGTTCATCGGCGCGAAGGAGACCCTCACGGAGGACAAGCTCCCCGAGCTCGCTGCGCTCCTTGAGGACGACACCACCCGGGCGCAGAATATCCTTGATGCGGCGCGTGGGTCGATGGGTGTCGCGCTCTCTGAGTTCGATATCCTCAATGTTGGCATGTTCGCGACCCGTGTAGTGTCGCTCGCGGAGTACCGCAAGTCGCTGCAGACATATCTGCACGAGAAGATGAACGACGTCGCGCCCAGTCTGACGGCGCTGCTCGGCGACCGTATCGGCGCGCGACTCATCAGCCATGCGGGCAGCTTGACGAACCTGAGCAAGTACCCCGCAAGTACTGTCCAGATTCTCGGCGCCGAGAAGGCCCTCTTCCGTGCCCTCAAGACCAAGGGCAACACGCCCAAGGTACTTTCCTTGGATTATCAACCTTGGCATTACGCTCATACTTCATACGCAGTACGGTCTCATCTACCACTCATCATTCATTGGCCGGGCAGGACCCAAGTACAAGGGTCGCATCTCCCGCTTCCTCGCCAACAAGTGCTCAATAGCGTCTCGGATAGACTGCTACACGGGTATGTCATCTGCTCATGCCCGTTAACTTGTCTTCATCAGCCGACTGTACACTGTAGACCACCCGACGGCGAAGTTCGGCGAGGTCCTCCGGCAACAGGTCGAGGAGCGGCTGAACTTCTTCGAGACGGGCGAGCCGCCATCAAAGAACGCGGACGCGATGCGCAAGGCGCTCGACGCGCTCGCGCTGGAGGACGACGACGAGTCCGACGACGAGATGCAGGTCGACGGCAAGGGCGAGCCCGCGCTGCCGCTGCTCGAGCCGTCCCCGAAGAAGGACAAGAAGAAGAAGCGGAAGAGCGCGGACGCGGACATGGACGTCGACGAGGAGAGCGGCGAGGAGGGCTCGCCGAAGAAGAAGAAGGCGAAGCTGAGCAAGGAGGAGAAGAAGGCGCTCAAGAAGGAGAAGAAGAAGGAGCACAAGGCGCGGGAGGCGGCAGAGGTGAGCCCGTCTTGTTTGCGAGATACGTGTGTCTGTTGCTGATGTGCCCGCCGCGCGCGGCGTTGCAGGATGGCGAGGGCGCGTCGAAGAAGGAGAAAAAGGACAAGAAGGACAAGAAAGAGAAGAAGGAAAAGAAGGAGAAGAAGGAGAAGAAGAGCAAGGAGTGATCCCTGTCTTCTCTCGTCCTCGGCCTCATTTCCTTATTGTCGGTGCCTCTCGTTCTGTACTCTTGTTGTGCTATCTATCATCTCTCTCGCTTTCTCGCCCTCACTCGCGGCCCTCTATGCGTATGTGATATCAACTTCAATATGATACATATGCCACGGAGCTCGCTCTACTGCTGATGCTAGAACGTGAGGGAAATGTGGCTGGGTACGTATATACATGCGTTGCAGGACGCTATTTCTACAGTTGCGCGTGATCGTGGATGCAGACATGCAGATCGAAATCATAACGAGTATACGAAATGTGGAAGCACGGACGAGAGACTGGGTCATGAAAGGTCGTCGCAAGAAAAGACAAAAGCATTGCAAAGGGGGGAATACTCAATCGCCTCACTGGCGATCCGCAGAAACGCTCGCCTGGAACACGATAACACTCGCCTGACAGCCCGACACGACGAGCGCGGTCGCGACGTCGCCCACGGTGCGCTTCACCTCGTTCGCGAGCCCGCCGTGCTCCTCCATCACGCTCTTCAGCTCCTCGTGGTGGTTCTCGACCGCGAGCCGCCGCGAGCGCCCCGTGAGGATGAGCAGCCGCCCGCGCGCGTCGACGGCGGAGCGCGACATGCCCAGCGCCTGCTTGATGATGTACCGCAGGGGCGCGGGCGTGCCGACCTCGCTGAAGTCCATCCGCGAGAGTGCGGGCGCGAGCGCAGGGTCTGACGCGGCGTCGCCGTGCGTGTAGCGCGACCAGGCGATGTTGTCTGCCGTCTCGGACTGGAGGCGTGTCTGTGTCGTCGCGTGCGCGTAGACGGTGTCCGGGAACATCTGCGCATGCAGGTCAGTTCACGTTCAGTGAAGTACAGGGAAAGAGGACGTACCGTGTTGTGATGCGTAGTCTCGCCGGCACGCTCTTCAGAAATGATCTGCTGCTTCTCAGACGAGCCGCTCTGCTGGAGCTCGAGCTCGCGCTTCGTCACCCTAACCACCGTCGCGCTGATCTTCGGGTTCGCGCACAGCTGCACCGCGAACTCGAGCGCGAGACGGTCATCGGGGCCGCCGAAGAACGGCACGAACAGGCGGTAGGTGCCCGTCTGCGTGAGCTTCTGCCCGGGCATGTGCCGGTCGACGAAGAGCGCGACGTCCGTCGTCGTCGACGCGAACAGGCTGCGCACGAACTGCGAGTGCAGCGCGGAGACGTCCGTGTTGTCGTGCCCGGCGGACGTCGCGCGGAAGAGCGCCTCGAACGGGTTCTGGATGTGCGCCGCGCGCGGGGTGACGGCAGTCGAGTTTGAGGTGTCGTTTGCGCCCGGGCTTTGGGGTGGTGGGGCGTCGATCGAGTAGTGCGGCGGGAGCCAGGGAACTAGGATCAACTGGGAGTCGTTCCGCTTTGCATGCTCGGAGACGCTAGCGCCGAGGTCGTCGAATGTGACAATGGCCAGAGAGTTGCTGACAGGGACGCCATGCAGCGCTCCGAACGTCGTGAAGATATCCAATAGGGGGTCCGTCGCAAGCAAGTGTTCGGTATTGGAACCCTTCATCACGGCCGAGGTACGGTCGGAGAGTTCGATCAGGCGGATGGCATCGATGGACACCGCAGGAGACGGCGGCGGCGGCGAGCCAGACAGTTCCGTCTTGAGCATGTCCGAGCTTCCCTCCAGCGTACTGCTGAGCGCAGCAGCGCGTTCGGCATACGGCGGCGGAGGCGGAAGGATCAGCTGTGTGAGGGCCATCATCCCCGGCAGGTGCTCGATCTTGTCCAGCACCACCGTGAACCGCGTGCGGCGGGAGCCGTCGTCCTCACGACCTTGGTCAAAGCCCTCTGAGCGTTGCGCGGCGCCCTCTGTGCCCTGCGCGCCCTCGGTGGTCGTAGCGTACGGGGCCCCTGCCGCAGTAGCCCGTACACGCATCTCTGGAGGATACAGGAACGTGACAGCCGGCGTGGTCATGAACGTAAGAAGCAGTGCTTCGAGCACGAACATGGAGAAGACGCGTGGGGAGAGGATCCCAGCCGAAAGACCCACATTGAGCACGATGAGCTCGACCAGGCTGTCATATGTTCTTGTCAGCAGGATTTCGAGTGCGAGCACGGGGATTGTCTTACCCTTTGCAACTCATCAGCGAGCCGATAGTGCTAGCCTCGCGCCACGAGAAGCCCGACCACCTCGAGGCGAGCGTACATCCGCCGAACTTGCCGATGTACGCCAGCGAGCAGATCGCCACCGTGTAGCCCCAGGTAATTCCTACGAAGACGTCAACATACCGCGATGAGCAAACAGTCGCTCCACAAACGTACCGTTGTCGAGCAGACCCAGATCCGTGGATAGTCCGGATATCGTGAAGTACTAAAGAGGGCGATCGTCAGTGCGCGGGGTAACCTCGTAGCTATGATCAGCAACTTACCAGGGGCAAGAAAATGATAGACACCATGTCTTCCAGCTTTTCCGTAAGAGCGATTGCAAGGCCGCCCTCACGTGGAACGATGATCCCCGCGAGGAAAGCACCGAAGATCGCGTGTACCTACAAAAATGGCCCTGAGCAATGCGCCGCTGCTCGGAAGATCGACAAACGTACCCCAATGATATCGGTGAAGAACGCAGAGCCGAACAGGAGGAGCATCGTAACGGTCATGAAGAACATCGTAGGGCCGTCGCGCGTAGAGCCCGTGCGGCGCGCAAGCCAGTGCAGAGCGCGCTTCACGACGAAGAGCAAGAATAGCGTCCAGCCGACGCAGACCAGCAGGATCCAGAGAGCCATCAGCCCGGAGCCGGCATTGACAAGCGCCACGCTCAGCGCCAGGAGCGTCCATCCAATGATGTCGTTGCCGACACCGGCAGAGAGGACGACGATACCGACGGTAGTGTCGAGCAGTTTCAGCTCCGTCAGGATACGGCAGAGCACGGGAAAGGCGGTAATGGAGTACGCGACGCCGGTGAAGAGCATGAAGTTGGTGAACTTGACGCTTTGGTCGATGAATTCGTTGTAGAGCGGTACTGCGAGAGCAGCGCCGAAACCTGGGAGGAAGGATCAGAACAGTCGTCTACGATGTCAATTGCCTCAAAGCGCATACCGAAGGGTAGACACATTCCCGCCATAGCCACCGTGACAGACAGGCGGGCATTACGTTTGATGATGGCTGCATCGATTTCCAACCCAACGAGGAACAGGAACAGGCAAAGGCCTATATTAGCCACAAGGGAGAGGAAGGGACGAGAGTCTTGGGGGAAGATGTGTTGCGTGAATCCGGGGATGCGGCCAAATGCAGTGGGGCCTACGACGCGACATGAGTGGTATGGCACGCCACGGACGCGTAAAGCACGTACCCAAGAGGATGCCACCAATGACCTCTGCGATGACCTTGGGCTGCCTGATCTTCCGCAGGCCCAATGCGAGTATTTGTGTGGTGAGAACGATTACGCCTAGTGGCTGTTAGCATCGAGCAGGCAGCGATGGTATGAGTGGCGACTCACCAACTTGCACGATCCACAGTCGCAGTGGGTCGTTGAGGTTGATCGCGGTTGGGTCTTGGCCACTCAGCAAGCCACCCTGCTCAGTCGCCTCCCTCTTGTGCAGTACACGGCCTGCAATGTCCAGGATCGTCCTTGAGAATTCGCGCATGTCGTGCAGTCGTCGCGGGGGAAGCAGTCGTGAGTTGGTCGTGGGGCGTGCGCGAAGGTTTTAAAAGTGAACGTGTTGAAGAACCCTCGAGATTCGGCTGATAGGGAGTGGGGCCTGAGTTCAGCCACCGCTCAGCCGGATGGAAAATGAGGGATGTGGAGAGCGCAGCGCCTCGAGATCGTTCTTCAGCGCGAGCGTGCGAGTCGGTCGGCGAGTCAGGGTCGTCTGCGGCGCCGTCTCCGTCGTCGAGGGTGTGGAGGAGGGGAGCGGAGGAGGCCAAGACCGACAAAAGAACGCGCCCTCATGATATTTACAGCAGCCACGGCCCACAGTGCCAGCTAGGCGCCCATGACCCCATTGCCAACTCGGCTAAAACGGGGTTAGCACCCTCTTCGGTTCGGCACCCGGCCCGCTGATTACGCTTATAGGGTGCTGCTTATGGCAAGTGCTGTAGTATCGTCGGCACTCAGCGCTGTGAAGGTACAGCAGCGGTCACTGGACGGCATACGTACCAGGTCTCATAAACTCAGCCAAGTCGTGCATACGCCTTCGAAGGGAGCGCGCAGATAGTTCTAGTGGAAATATCGTAGAAGTACATGATTCACGAACGCCGTTTTCTTTGTCGTTGTCCAACGAATCCTTCAGACCCGCGCAACCAGCTCTCCATGGATAAGAGTGAACCAACCGTCCTCATCAGCGCCCCACTTACGCCAGGCTTCTGAGACGCGCCGCAACCCTTCTTCTGTATAGATGCCGTGCTTGATAGCGCTCGTTGCGTAGCTTGACGCGACCGTGCGATCCGCCCACAGACCGCTCCACCACGCGCGTTCCTCCGGCGTGTAGTAGCACCAGGTCCCCACAGACAGCGTAATGTCATCGCGCGAGAACCCCGCCGCCTTCGCCCATACATGCAGGCGACGCCCAGCGTCCGGCTCACCGCCGTTCGCCCGTGCGACCTTGAGGTAGCCCTGGCGCCAGTCCTCCATGCCCTCAACGTCGGGGTACCACGCCATTCCGGAGAAATCCGCCTCGCGTGCAGCAACGATCCCGCCGGGTTTCGTCACTCGACGCATCTCCTTGAGCATCTGTACCGGGTCACCTACGTGCTGCAGGACCTGGTGCGTGTGTACGACGTCGAAGGTGTCGTCTGGGAACGGGAGAGCGAGGGCGTTCCCTGTGGTGAATGTGATGTTGGTGACGCCTTTCTCGGAGGCGTAGGCGCGAGCCTTGTCCAGGACGTCGGAGTCTGGAACTTCCAGACCGGTGACATGCCCTTGGGGGAGAAGGGCGGCAAAGTCGGCGGTGATAGTCCCGGGACCACAGCCGACATCGAGGAGGGTCATGCCGGGCTTCAGGTGAGGCAGCAGATAGGCGGCCGAGTTCTTCGCCGTACGCCACGAGTGTGAGCGCAGGACAGACTCATGGTGGCCATGGGTATAGACGGCGGCCTTCGACATCGTTGTAGGCTGTGACTAGCTCCGAGACTTCAGTATCGCTATATACAGCGGATAGATCATGTTGTTACTCACTTGTATGGTTGTATAGAACGTTTGATCAAAATGCCTCCGGATTCGTTGAGTTGTATCGCTCGTCGATATGTCAGTGAGGTGAGAGTGGTGGGGTTCAAGCGGTGCTAACGCCGCTATGTTGCTGCTGTGTGCTGTCTTTATATGCTCTTTCAATCGCTCACCCACGAATGTTTCGGCCGATGCCCACGAGGCTGTGTATCGATGAGGCTTCGAAGGTCGAGTCAGAGTGGAAGAAGCTGATGATGACTCTAGACACGATCTACTCTATCACACGGCGCGGTGGCACCGTCTGGTCAGACCCTGGCATCAACGTAGGCGCGCGTCCATTCTTGGTGACGTGCCGGTGCGTCACAGCGCACTTTGATGGGGTCACAACTCCCGCCGGCGCTTGCGCGCGAGGCCACTGCGTCGGCGTGCGGCGGCGTTGCCTGCGCGTTCTCCATCCTCCTCGCGTTCATTTCTGCCGCCAGACACCGTGCTGCTTAGCGACGACCATCTTCCTGGAGCCCACGACGACGCCGTACTGTGGTGAAACCATTCTCAGCCGACACTTTGGATTGGAACTTCCGAAGCTCCGTACTGCGCGGCGGGATTTCTACGCTATCCAGGCCACCACCCCTACGACTCTCGCACTCCGAGTGCTCTGCAACGCACCCCGCATCCTACACTTCTCGTAATTATTTGCGTATACTCAGTCCGAGGACTCTGTCGCTTTCCGCTCCTTCAAGAAGACCTCCGCCTTGACCGACCATGCCTCCAAACCCCCTCACGCTCAAGCAGCGCCTGGCTGCCCTCTCCGCCAACATCCAGTCAACGTCACGCTCTTCGGATGCACCTCCAGACTCTCCCTCCGGAAAGCGCAGGGCATTCTTCAAGCCGCCATTCGCGAAGGGTCCAAGTGTGGATGGGACGTCGGGCGAACCGTTTGGCCAGGAGCGGATACAGGAGGTCATGAACCGATTGATATTCCAGGCCGGAGTCGATTACGAGTGAGTGCACCGTGGGTATATCACATGAGCGTATACTGAGCCTGATTGTAGGACGCGTCCAATGTAAGCTTTGCCGTTTATTTGTTGAAAGGACATTGGCATACCAGGTCACAGGATTGTCATGTGCGCGTCCGCAATGCCTGACCCCCGAGAAGTCTCCTACGACCTCCTCCTCAGGTGAGTGTCGACCCGTTCGTCTCGGACTGTATTCATGACGTGTCTGTAGCCGTGTATTGTCGTACCTCGACCTCTACGGTATGACACAAATATTCGCCGCCGTCAGGACGTGCTGACCTCTTCACCAGTGGAGTCTGATTATACCGTCGTGTTCCTCGCCGCGGGAAACCGACATTCACCCGGCTGGAACTGGGTTTGGAAAGCGTACCGCAGTTTGAGCCGCAAATACCGCAAGAATCTCAAGCGATTGGTGAGTCCGCTCCTCTGTCGCTGCCAACAATGTCTCACCGCCGCTTCAGTACGTCGTGCACTCTAATTTCTTCACCAAAAGTGAGCGTCCCGTGTACTACCCTATACCCACACTCTAATTCCCGCTTTAGTGCTATTCTCCGCCGCTGGCGCAATCATCAGGTCAGGGTCTGTATGTGCAAACCTGTGAACGTCGCGCGCTGACTCGGGAGCAGTCCAAAATTCTTCCGGAAGATAACTTATATCAATACCCTTTCCGAATTGGCATACCATGTCCCCCTGACACAGATAGATATACCCCCGGCCGTGTACCAGTGCGTATCTCTTCGGCTCCTCGTCAATGGCGCGCAGACGTGTATTCACTGTGCCGTAACGCGCCAGAGAGAACCTAAAGCATGAGAAACAGATCAACCTCCCTGTCATGTCGCGATCGGACCTTTTTGGGGTGCCTCTGGAGGAGCTCATGGGATTCGACGGCGAGAAGGGCGGCCTCCCACGCGTGGTCAAGGACTGCATCCAGTACCTGCGCTCGACAGGTCCGTCCGGATTCCCAGCGTCTGCCCGTTCTGTGCTTCCTGACTCATGTCTCGCAAGGTTTGCATGACGAGGGCTTGTTCCGCCGATCGCCAAACTCCGTCCTTCTGAAGCAGGCCGCGCAGGCATACGATCGAGGTAACTTTGTTTTTCTCGGGCCTGGCGCTCCGCGGCCGCTGACCGCGCCGCGTGTATAGGGCACGTCGTCTCGCTAGAAACATTTGGCGACCCCCACCTCGCCGCGGTGCTTCTGAAGAAGTATCTGCACGACCTGCCAGAGCCGGTCTTCCCTGAAAGACTGTACCCGATCATCCGACGGTGTCCGCCCCCGACGAACGACCCGAACGACATGGCGAGCATCATGTACATCCGGGAGACGCTGCTGCCAGAGCTCCCGCCGTGCGTGTACATCCTTCTCAGCAACGTCCTCCGTAAGTACCTCCGTACCCGCGCGGAGCACCACTCGCTGAGAACACACGTGCAGATCTGCTCCACGAAGTGCAGCTCCGGTCGGCGCACAATCGCATGGACGCACACAACCTGACCGTGGTGATCTGCCCGAACCTCGTCTCGAGCTCGAACCCGATGCGGGATGTGATGATGTGCTCCGTTCCAAATGCGCCCACGCTCTTCGATGCCGCCCGCGCAGGCGCCACGCCGGCCCCCGCGCACCCCGCGCACAACGCGGCCGCGCTCGCCGAGGGGAAGACAACGCTCGGCATGGTGATCAAGCTCTGCATCGAACGGTACTACGAGGTCTTCGATGAGCTGCCCGACCGCACCGAGGCGCTCCCGCAGGACGTCGTGCACCCGCCCAATCCGTTCGCGGACATGCCGTCACCCGGCAGCCCGTCGAACAACCGCGACAGCGCGTTCCTCGACGACGAGGAGATCGACGACGCGATGCTCGTCATGCCCATCGGCCCGAGCGCCTCGAGCCGCTTCGCCGGCTCCTCCGCCGCGCAGCACCACCCCGCCAGCCCTGGCGCGGGGACGAGCACGTTCCGCCCGCGGCACGGCGCGTCGCAGTCGCGCGACGCCACGGCGCGGTCGACGCACACGGCGTTCGGGGCGCAGGGCGGCGGCGGGAGCGGGTACGCGACGGTGAACAAGGCGCGGTCGACGATCAGCATCGAGCGCGGGAACCCGTCGCGCAAGGGCTCGATCGCGGTGGGGAGGGGCACGCAGCGCGGGAAGGGCGCGGGCGCGGGCGTGCAGGCGATTGGCATCACTGCGGAGGGCTTTTTCTCGGCCCCGGATGCGCCGCCGGTCCCGACGCTGCCGTCGCACGCGGGTCGGTGAGCAGCTGTACCCTGTGCTGGGCATGGGTGGTGTTCCCTGGTTGGGTTGGGGCGTGTCTGGTTCTGCTGTATCTTACATGGCTTGTTATATTCGCTGGCTGGTCGGTCCTCTGTTACTCTACGGTACATACGCACGCCCCTCTATCGTACTTCGCACTGACTCACCTTTCGGGACCGCGTGGCGTCGTTTCTTCCTGTGTCTTTTTCCGCGTTACACACCCAAACTCCCGCGATGGTGGCTGCGCCCGCCCGCGTCCGAGAGCCTCGGGTCGGTGACGGGGCTCGGGAGCGGGGCCAGAGGGGGCTCGGAGATGCCCACGTGGGTGACTCACTGATCCGGGCGCCCGATTAGGCAGGCCTGTGACTCGAGGCGCGCGCACATAAAAAGACAGAAAACACGCCGACGAGCCCGCTTGGTCCGCCCCGCCCTCGCTCCCCCCTCCGTCGCCGTCTTTCGCTGTTGCTGATGTCGTTTTCCTCCGTTCGTTCTGGTCCTTGTGGGTGCTCTTGACTGTGTGCATGCTCGTACCTCGCTCTGCACGTCTGGTTGATTGGTCGCGTGCGCGTTCGACGCGTCGTGACATGCTGTGACGCCACTGGGACTTTGGCGCGCGTCGAAGCGGCCGCGTCGGTGCGATCGAGTGGGGACGGCCTCGCTGCCGACTCCGGTGAGCTTCGCAGCGCTCGACGTCCTCACGCTGCAGAGCAGCTGCCTTGCCGAACACGAACGCGGTGCGTCGCGACGGTCGGAGGGAGATGCAGCATAGCCCGGAGGGGCTTTCGACGGGATTGGCAGTGGTTGGACGGTTTCTAAAGATGGTGAGCGGTGCGTCTGCTGTGTTAGTGGGAGGTTGTGCTGACGCGTCGACGTGCCGTGGCAGTCGGCCGTTCTGCAGCGCGCTGATAGGCGTAGCAGCCCTGAGGCCTGACCATTGCTGTTCTTGCTAGCGCTGCGTCTGGGATTGGCGGTGCTGGATACCGAGCATGTATGCAATGTTAACGAGCAAGTGCCTCGTTACCCCAACGAAGCGAAGCCTGGATGCGAGAAGAAATGATACATTGCTCTCACTGGCGCTGTTGCTACACCCTGAAGCTTCTGTGAACTCTCTGAAGTCGCTCGTCGTTTCTCTGAAAGTCTAGGCCACAATGGTCGAGCGTTGGTAAGCGCATGTCGAGCTGAAGCTGCTGAACAAGCAAATCGCAGGCGTTCCACGAGAAGGTCCGGCTTATCACCCAAGGCGACGTCACGAATATGGGGTCCGTCTTCTCGTTCAGGTCATGCGGGGCCTGGTGGCTGTGGAAGAAGAGTACAGGCCTCTGAAGGCGCTCCGACGTCGGGATGATCACTCGCGGGCGCGGAAGAGCAAGTGCTTGTCTGTGATTGAGGCGACGTCGCGATATGGCGGGCGGGTCGGATTGGCCGGCGGGCGGGGGCAGAGGGTTTAATGGACGGGACATGTGAGTAACCCGCATATGTTCCTGGGAGCGGGGGAGCGCAGAACGTTCCCTTGCAGGTCGCCGTCGGCCGCTTGTCGGGACAGATCGACCGGGCGGGCCCCAAGACGCGATGAGGGCGCGATTAGAGCGCGACACGGGACCCCGCCCCGCCGCGCGGGCGCGCCCTCGAGTGAAAATCGGCGCGATCGATGGGTGCTGATTGGACGATGGGCATTGCACGGCGGGCGCGCAGCGGGCGGGGGAAGGCGACTCGTCGGATCTTTGGCAGAGAGGGGCTTCGTATCTTCGCCCGCCAGCGGCGGCCTGCGCGCCCCGCGATCGCAGCGCGTCGGCGACGATTGGGTGTGGTCGTGGGTGCGATGCGGGCATAGCCCCAGGCGTGTGCTTACGGACCGCGCGAATGCTAGGATCCTGCCTGCCTTTCTTGCGGACATCCACCCGCTTGCGGAACGCGGGGGAATGCATCACTGACTCGAGCGCAGGCTCTCAGGCTCTCGGGACCGCAGCCCCCACGTCTTCCCCCGCGCACAAGGGCGACTGTGCGCTGCGCGCGCAGGCTCTTCTGCCTTCGTATATGCTTGTCGTGGTCCTGAACGTGTTCAGACGTGGCGTTCTGTGTCGCGGAACGCACTGCGGACGGACGCAGAGAGGGCGCAAATTGTGGACGGACCGCGTGGGCGACGTCCGGGTCAGGTACAGCCCTCCTTCCGAATCGGACAAATGGGCGTTTCTGAGTTTGAAAAGCGGTGAATCAGGAAAGATAAATGCGTGGCCCGAGTCAGATTATCTCTTCCGTCCTCCCCCTTCCACCCACCACCACACACCCTCGTACAGCCCAGCTCTGTCCGAGGTATAGTCGCTGCTCACGTCTCAGCCGTTCGAGCTCCTCGTAAGTCCCCTTACCTGCTCGTATTTTTGTCCGCATCGCCGTATTCCGCTGGCAGCAGAGTCATTAAGCATCTTTGCAACTGTGCACAATGTCCGTAATGTCCTCATCCTTGCCGCCGTCCAACGAGGCGGTCGACTCCCTTTCTCTGCACAACATGCGCTACGTGACGCAGGAGTGGCCCTCGTACCGTTCCGACGTCGAGGAGCTACCAAGCGCGGTGCAAGGTCCAGCTTCAGCTGCTTCCTCGTCATCTTCCTACCACTATCCCATGTCCAGCGCATCGTCGGCGGACCCATACGGCAATGATCCCCGCTTTGAGAACTCCCCACTAATTCATCCGCGGTCGCCCTCCAGACTCTCCCAGCTAGCAGGTTTGCCGGCTGAAGCCCACCAACTTCCTCCCCACCACTCCTCAGCCTTGTTTTCTTCCCGGTACCCTCAACATCTACCTCGTCGCCAAGATGTTCTCCCCCTGCCAATAAGCGCGTCGTCTCACGACCACCCGGACCTCACCACCAGCCATGGTTCTACTCGCCCAGTCAACCTTGAGAGTTTCCAACTCCCAAGTGCCCACTCGACTCAAAATGTCGCGTTAAACGCATCATCTAGTCGTCCTCGGACATCCCACCCGGTCTTCACATCGACCTCGGCTCTTGCTGCCCATCATGGAATCCCCCAGTCGCTCCCCCCAGTACCACGAACAACCAGATTCGCACCAGCTTCATCAGCAGCTCCTTGCCCAGCGCCTGCAACACCAGTTGCCTCCAGTTCTTCAGACTTCGACTTCTCATCCTTGTGCTCGAACTACTTGACCATGCTTCAAAACACCGAGAAGACTGCCTCTGCGCCGGCCACGGCCTCGCACGGTCTTGGCCCCGACCCGGACACCGTCCAGGCGATCATGGACGTGCTCCAAGGTATGTTGCCTACGCGGTTGCGAACGCATCCACAAGTGTTGACGAGCCACTCCCATATATCAGCGTCGGCGACGCCGGAGTTCCCGCATGACTTCAGCGAGTTCCTCACGTCTCCGATGGAGGACTCGCCGTTCGAGGAGTTCCTCACCACGCCTGCGTTGGGCTCAGCCGATTCGGCGGCTGACCTGCTCACAAGCCCCGCCATCTACGACGCCGACTCCTTCCCCGACTACGGCAGCATGCCTCTGTTCGGAAGCGATGGTCTGGGTCTGAGCGGGGCGAACGAGTCGCACAAGGCTCCTCAGCTTGCCCCTCCCCCAATGACGCATCCCCCGTTCGACTTCGCAGGGTTGTACACGATGCCCTCTCCCACGACGCCGTCGCTCGACCCGACCTCCCTTCATCCCTCCCCGCATGCGGGTACCGTCCCGACGCCGTCCACGCCCGGTCGTCGCCCGCGCAAGAACCAGCCAACTGGCACGAGGAAGAACATCACTCCCGATGCCCTCGTGTCAATGGACGCTCCCATCCAGTCGCGCAAGTACGTCGTGCCCTCGGCGACGTCGCGTAAGGAGGTCCCGACGGCGTTCCTGAAGAAGAAGCGGGCGCGATCGCAGGCGTTCGGCGAGGAGGATGAGCTCGAGGACGAGCTGAACATCGACCAGAACGACCTCGACGCGATCGAAGCGAAGCGGCGTCAGAACACCCTCGCCGCTCGTCGCAGTCGGCGACGCAAGCTCGAGTATCAGCGGGAGCTGGAGATGAGCGTTGAGCGCGAACGGGACGAGAAGGAGACGTGGAAGCGGCGAGCGGTCGTCCTCCAGGCTCTGCTCGAGAGCCATGGTCACGACGCTCCCCCCTTCGACACCATCTAAACATCGTCGTCGTTCCCTCCACCACTCCCTCCTTTGACGCTGCTTGTGCGTATACCTTATGCTCTATGTTTCTCTCTTTTTTCCATCATCTCTCTCCCCATGCCACGCCTATCGTTTCGTGGCCTTCGCTACTCCATCTACCCATTCCCCCAGTCCATAGCTCGTTGTGAGGAGTAGCGTCGTATTCTCGGTTCCTCCCGTACCCCTGCGTTCAATGGCTCCTCCCATATGTTCGAAAAAATCTCCCTAATGTCGTCGGGCGTAGTTAGTACCCCGGCTTCCCGGTTTACAGTCCCCATTGTTCGCGTTAGCTCAGAAATATATCCAACACGTGTTCTTGCTGTATATCCTGCGTGAATGACTGAACGAACGTCCACCAAAGGAGGGAAGATCGAGAAAAGAGCTGGAGATGTATACGTCCGGGGTTATAAGGGACGCGCCGACTGTACTCCTGAGGCCTGGCCAGTCAGCTAGGATGCCAATGAATGTGCGAGAACGTTCCTTCTCAGCGTGAAGCCTGTGTGCGTATTTCTGTGGCGAGTGTGAACAAAGCCGTTGAGCATGAGAAGAGGAACGGGGAGGGACTCCCAGCCAAAAGCGCCTAAAAGCCTGCCGCGCGGTGGAGCAGCGCCGAGCGACAGTCGAGATGCGGCACAGCAGCGTACACATCTTCTCTCTCAACGACCATCTCTCCTCTTCCTCCTCCTCCCCGGCGTCCCCGTCGGACCGCACACTCGCTCACGCGTTGGCCTCTACGCACTCCCCCACCTCCGCTTCCGCTTCCGCTCCCGTTTCCGTCGCAGGCCACTCAGCCTCAAGCAGCACCAGCGTCGCCGGCACCGCGCACACGCGCAGACGGTCGCGGGGCAGCAGCAGCATGTTCTCGCCGCGGAGCAGCAACTACGAGCGGCTCGAGGGCGGCATGGGCCCGAGCAAGAGCGCGCCTGGGCGCAAGTTTGCGTGGAAGAAGTTCGCGATCGGCGCGGTCGTGATCATCGCGCTCGTGTATTTCTTTGGGCCGCGGAGGGAGGATTTGGATGACTATATGCCTTGTGAGTGTCGCGGGTGTCTTTCTTTCTGCCGTGCAAGTTGTATGGGTCGCGAGAGACGGCTGCTGGGAGCTCTTGATACGGGTCATGGGCAAGTGCTGTACTTCTCGCGCCCAGGGCGGCCTGTGTCTCCCTTGGGAGGGTTAGGCTGCTCTAACTCCGGGGGCATACGCTATAGCGTTACCAGCATATACTCTGCGCCTTAGGAGAAATTCGTTCTTTGCGGATTCGCTTTTCGTGGGTATGTGGCACGGTATGCTCGTTCACTATGCCCTCTCCAAGGCCAATATACCGCATTCGGGGGTATCTTCCGTACCATACCGAACTCAGATGCAGCAACACCGACGACTGCACCACAGACACTGCTGTGACTCTCGTGGAGCAGAGTGTCCGTGGTGCAGGATACCTTGCATACAAGTGACAAGCCTCCTCGGACGTTATCGCTACATTCAGTTGCGACAATGGCCACGAGTTCAACATTGACGAGAAAGCTGTTCAAGACTGTCCTCAGATCCTGTAATCCTGCGTGACAGATTGCTAATATATTCGACGGATGCAGCTATCATCCCGGGCTCAAAGGAGACGTTCGAGGCACCACCTCCCGTACCTGGACCCACGCACCACGAGGACACTCATCTACCCGCGCCGGTGGTCCATGACGACGACATGGCTCCTCCCGCGCGCCCTACAGACCCGGCAAGTGACGGCGACCTCACGAAAACGCACTACTGCTCGAAACCCTACAAGCCCGACCTGCCTCTCGTGCAGTTCGCGCTCATGATCGATGCCGGCTCCACTGGCTCGCGCATCCACATCTACAAGTTCAACAACTGCGGCCCCTCACCCGGGTACGAGTACGAGGTGTTCAAGATGCGCCAAGGCGGGCTGTCCAATTACCGGTATTCACCGACCGCGGCCGCGGAAAGCCTCGACGAGTTACTCGATGAGGCGATGCGCGTCGTGCCCGAGTCCCTGCGCAAGTGCACGCCGGTCGCGGTGAAGGCGACCGCGGGCCTGCGGCTGCTCGGCGACAAGGAGAGCGCGGCGATCCTCGCGGCCGTGCGCCACCGCATCGAGGAGAAGTACCCGTTCAGCCTCCAGGGCGAGGACTCGGTCGTGATCATGGACGGGCGCGACGAGGGCGTGTACGCGTGGATCACGGCGAACTACCTGCTCGACACGATCCGCTCGAGCTCGCCGAAGGAGAAGGAGCCGTACGCGGTGCTCGACCTGGGCGGCGCGTCGACGCAGATCGTGTTCGAGCCGACGTTTGGGATGAGCAAGCCGGATGCGACGCTCGAGGAGGGCGAGCACAAGTACGACCTCACGTTCGGCGGCAAGAAGCGTGTGCTGTACCAGCACTCATATCTCGGGTACGGACTCATGCGGGCGCGCGCGAGCGTGCACAAGGTCGTCGAGTTCATGAACGAGGTCCTGGGCAAGGAACACGGCAAGGACGCGAAAATTCCAAACCCGTGCCTCGCGAAGGGCACGAAGCGGCTCATCGAGATCGAGGACAGCCGCCTCGGCACCAAGTTCAATGTCACCATGGTCGGCGAGGACATCGGCAGCTTCGAGGCGTGCAACCGCGTCGTCGAGCTCGTCATGGCCAAGGACGCGTGAGTACCCCTCCTCTCTCTGCAATCAGATTCGATCATTCTGACCCGTTCACCCAGCGTCTGCGAGGTGAAGCCGTGCTCGTTCAACGGCGTGTACCAGCCCTCGCTGCTCGAGACATTCCCGCACGGCAAGATCCTGCTCCTCTCGTACTTCTACGATCGCCTCGGGCCCTTCCTCGCCGCCTCCACGCACCCCGTCACTCCGCCGCTGACCGTCGGCACGTTCGCCGAGCTCGCGAAGACAGTGTGCGAGGGCCCCGCTGCGTGGCGCGCGCGCTGGGGCTCGGACCGCAACCTGATGGAGGAGCTCGAGGGCCGGCCGGAGTACTGCCTCGACCTGACGTTCATGCACGCGCTGCTGAGGCTCGGGTACGAGTTTGGCGCGGACCGCGAGATTGAGATTGGGAAGCAGATCGAGGGCACGGAGCTCGGCTGGTGCTTGGGCGCGACGATCGCGATGGTCACGGGCGCGGAGCTCAAGTGCAGAGTGTGAGGTGACTGCGTCTGTTGTCGATCCTGTTCATACATACCCTAGAATCGATAGTTGTAATCCCGTGTAATGAGTAGACGTTATGGTACAGGGTCTCTGAAATGCCTCCAAGAGACATCAAGAACAAGCTCAGCGTACCCTCCGGGTCTGCCTCACCTCGTTGTACGACGGCAGCTCATCGTCCGCCCCGCTCGGGCCCCCGGTCAATGTCCCAACATGGCCCTCCACGCGCCACGCCCACTCGTTCCCCTCCTTCCACCGGAACACGTCCCCGCCAAAGTTCACCTCGAACTCGCACGCGCCGCCCACCCCGATCGCCGCGTACACGTCGTGGCGCGCGCGCGGCAGGTACACGCCCGTGAACGCGTCCGGGAGGCGCACGCCGTTGTGCGTGAAGAACACGGTGCCGAGCGCGAACGAGTAGCCGAGGCCGACGGTGTCCCCCGGGGCGACGCGCGTGAGGAGCGGCGTGTAGTCGCGCCCGCCGTCGGGGTCCTCGAAGAACTTGCGCAGGTCGTCGAGGTGAAGCCCTGCGCTGAGCCGGTTGGTGGGTCAGGACGCCGGGCGTACAGAGCGGGAAGAGAGCGCGTACCGACTGCGATGAGCCCGTCCATGCGGAGGACCTTGACCTCGTAGTACACGCCGAGCTTGCCGTGGATATCATAAAGGCCCGCAAGGATGGGGAGATCGCTCATGAGGCACACGTCCTCGCACCCCGGCTCCGTCACGACGCGCACAACGCCCGCGCCGCCGCCTTTCTTGCCCTGCTCTTCGCTGCCGTAGATCCGGCCGCGAAAGCGGGGCCCGGGCGGGCTCACGAGCTGCCATGCCCGGCAGCCAGCGGCGTCGATGCGCTCGACCACGTCCGATGGGAGTAGACGGGGTGCTTCGGGGGGATACTGCTCGCAGAAACGCTGCGCGGCCTCGTAATCGTCCTCGGTGGCGTCGGCGTAGAGACCATAGGTGTGGCGCAATTCGGGCGCGGGCTGCCACTCGGGCGGCGGTGCGAGCTCGGTAGGAGGACCGGGCGGTGGGGCGTATGTAGCGGGCGCGGCCTTGCCTTTGCCTTTGAGTGCTTTAAGCCAGGACATACTAGAAGTAGCGGTTGGAGAGATGAAAGAGGTTGATGATGGTAGTGAGAAGAGAACAAGATGTACGCACCTGTGTCGCAGTCACGCCAAGGGCCTACGCTGGTGGCGTACTAGCACAGCTACAGAAACAAAATGCTGTGAAGTGCCCCATCCAGTTACTTGCACTGCAGAGCTGCCTGCCACCTATGTTTGTCGTACATGAGGCTATTGCAGGGCGATGCTGACGGCTGCGTCCAAGGGCGAGAGAGAAGCGGTCCACCGGTACGCAAGGAACAAGCGCCCGTCCTCAACTTTCTTCTCCGTGATTTTCGGGGACGCGTGCAGTGTCTCTTGATCCGTGCTCTCCACATCCCTACCTACCGCACTGAGCTCGACAGCTTTCGGATTGACGCAACGGCGCGGGGACTCTCAAGAATCTGAGAACGCGCCATGCTCTTCTGCCCAAACTGCGCGAACCTGCTTGTCATCTCAGCGGAAACCGGATACAACAAATGGGCATGCAATACGTGCGCGTATGAGTTCCCCATAACCAAGCAGGTGCGTGTATCCATATGGCACCTCATGGCCGCATGCCAACGTATGAGTTTCAACCTGATGCTGCAATAGATGACATCTCGAACAAAACTCAAGCGCAAGGTCGTGGATGATGTCTTGGGCGGAGACGAACAGTGGAAACATGCCGATTCTACAAATGGTGCGTCCTTCCTACGCCCGCTGTAACACGCTTCCTTACGTTGTCTTGAACCATTAGCAACATGTCCAAGATGTGATAATGGCCGTGCATACTTCTACCAGCTGCAAATCCGGTCTGCAGACGAGCCCATGACAACTTGTGAGTTCCAACTACTTTCCTTCGCCTTGTACGACCATCCTAATCATGATCCCCAGTCTACCGGTATGATATCTTGACCTCTGCTTCTGGTATTGCTCCTAATATGCTTCCAGATGCACAGCATGTGCGAATAATTGGCGAGAAAACTAGCCCTCCACGGTCGCTCAACCGTTCATCTCCTACACTCGGGCGTCCCTGCATGCACTGCCGATCTCTTCGCCTATTGGGTTCTATCTACAGGAGTGGAATGGCCACCAGACATGCAAGGAGCCGCATCCTTTCGGCGGCATAAAAGTTATCTGTGGGCCCGATAGACCAATCATGACCATGTGTATACTCATCTGTTGCTGCTAGACGTACCCTCCTATGTTGTATTTGTACCTTTCTGGCAACGTCCATGGATGTCCGTGAAAGCAACTTGATCCGCCGTATCCATCGCGCTCAGTGGTCACCGATCCAGGTATGGAATACACACAGATGCATTGCGCTGGAACACATACTGTACAACTGTCGCGCTCAAGTCCATACACCTACACATATCCTACACACACCCCGCCGGCGTTTCCAAAGCAACGAATCCTACAACGTCTGCAGCTTATCCAAGAAGATCGCCCACTCAACCACGGACACTCCGCGCCGCAGCGCCTGCTCCTTCACCTCCCGGTCTCGAGTCTCCTCACTCAGCCGCGCGACCGCGCGCAGGTGGTCCACGCGCCGGATCCCAAGCTCGTGTAGCACGGGCGCGATGTGCAGCAGCGACGGGTCGCACGCGGCGAGGATCGCCTCGACCGAGGACGTCGTCGTCGCCTTGAGCGTGCCCGTGTCCGTCGGGCTCAGCGGCTGCGCCTGCGGGAGTGTCTCGCGCATGTCGCGGAAGGAGCCGTGCAGCGGCGAGCGCAGGCCTGCGGGTAGTGCGGACGCTGGAGAGCGCGGAGAGTGCGTCCCGCGCGGGGGCTTCGGGCTCCCCGAGCTCGCTTGGCTCCCGGTGAGCGGCGGTGTGTTCGGGTAGGAGATCATATACTGCTCACGCAATGCTCAGTATGCTGGCGCGTCCAGGTGTAG
This sequence comes from Trametes sp. AH28-2, assembly GCA_001304625.1. Classification (NCBI taxonomy): domain Eukaryota; kingdom Fungi; phylum Basidiomycota; class Agaricomycetes; order Polyporales; family Polyporaceae; genus Trametes; species Trametes sp. AH28-2. The sequence goes on along the minus strand of KQ464073.1, from coordinate 743,163 downwards.
GGGGACTCACCTCGCTGCGATCCATAGACTTCCGAGCGGCGTGCCGACGCAACGTCGGCGACGACGGGACCCGTTCGTACGTCGTCCTGTTCGTCGTCGGGCTTGACGGCGTGCGCAGCTCCCGGCCGGGGGCGATGCTCCCAGTAGCATCTGAGGGTGCATTGGGGAGCATGTCCGGAACCCCGCCCTTCGCGTGGTTGTACGACACGATGTACTGTCCACGACGGTTAGAATCTCCCTCACCACGCGTATCGCAGGCAAAACACCGGTGCTCACCTCACTACGCTCATAGGCAATCTTCCCGCGTTTCCCATTGTCTGTACCCTTGCCGTTCCTGGAGCCGCCACCCTGGGCAGAGCCCGCATACCGTGCATGGTCGCTCACCACCCGCCGCAGACGCGGGTCGCCATTCATCGAGCCGGACGGCATCCGGCGATGCGCATGGCTCCCCACCTCGCTCTGCCCATCCGCCCCGTCCGCATGTCCCAGCCCCCGCCGCCACCCGTCGTCGCCGCCATTGCCGCTCTCGTCTCCGTACCGGCTCCCGCCCACGCTGCTCGCCGCGACGCGCTCTCGCCAGAGCGAGATCGTGCGTGTCGCGCTGTCCTCGAGCACCCGCTGCTCGACGAGCTCAAGCCGGCCCTTCTTCCCGCTCACCTGCCGCGAGTTCTCCGGCGACGCGGGGGGCAGCGGCACCGGCTGCTGCTGGCGCACCGGGATGGGCGGCGGGGACATCGGGGCGTGCGCGCGCCGTCCGCCGTGGCTGCTCCCCCGCACGCTCTCGGGGAGCGCCGTGTCGATGCTCCGGAGCGCGACGGGGCTCCTGCTGGCGTGCCGGCTCGCGCTCGCGCTCGTCACGCTCTGCTTCCGCTGGCGCGACTCGTACGATGGGGGGCTCGCGGGGGCCCGTTCGCGCTCACGCTGGCGGTCGTGGAACGCCTCGCGCATGCGCTCCTGCGCGCGGGCCGCGCTCTCCATCTGGCCCTCGAGCATGCGCTCCATCTCGACGACGTAGTTCTGGTAGCCCGTCACGCTCTCGTCGTACTCCGGGTGCCCGTCGCCCCCGCGGCCGTCCCCACCGCCGCTGCCGCTTACGCGGCGCTGGCCCCACTCCGACGGCGCGGCGGTCGTGGCCGCGTGCGCTGCGCGATACGGATATGCGTGCGACGAGCGGCGGGCGGGGGCAAAGTGGGAGGATGGGGCGAGCGATGGCGAGCGGAGGGGCGAGGGGGTGCGTTGGGACTCGTGCGGGCTCGGGGTGCGCGGGGGTACCGGGCTCGAGCTGCGGGAAGAGGCGAGCGGGGGGTAGTAGTCTTGCTCGTAGCGTGTCTGCATCTGGATTAACATCGCCTGGGGGTTTGTGTCCGCTATAGGTGTGCTTCGTGAGGAGGCGTGATTTCCGGCGGTTGGTTATCGAGCTTGGCGATAGGATGTGTTGGTTGTTTCTGTGAGCGACGACAGAGGTACCCTGCGAGGTAGGAAGTCAATGAAAAAGAGTTGCAGCCGAGAGAAGTGCAGAGATCCGGAGGCGCGCGGGGCAAGTCGATACGTGGGCGAGTACAAGTCGGCGCAGGCGCACCGATTGCGCGCAGAAAATGCAGGGAGCAGATGCACGCAGAGGGATCGCGGCGGCAGCCACGCTGAGAGAAAGGGAGGGAGGGGACGCAGCGCGCGGGCGTATACATATCACGCCCAACACGCGCATGCAGCGTGTTCGGAATCGGGCACGTGCGGGGGAGGCGTGATCGTGCCCACCCTCGGTGGCTTCCAGCGGCTCGCGAGCCTTCACGGATATGGATGGGACTAGTGAATGCGAGCTTGAGCTTGAGCCTGCTGTATCGATGGACGTCTTCAGGTTGCGCTGCACGCATGGTTCGACATGAGATGCTCGGTTGTATGGATAGTCGCTGGAGAGGTAACGAGCGCTGGACGTACCCAGTGTGAGACGCGCCAATAGAGTGCAGATGTCGGGGAGCGTTCCGTAAACGGTTGGGGAGATGCGCACCGTATGGACGTGCGATGGCACTGCGTATTACGTCCCAGCGGACGGGAGAAGCGCGTCGTGCTGACCGAGAAGTCAATGCCCCGAGCCGAGATATCTGCGGGCTTTGTCTTCCGCGTCGACACGGTGTCGCCATCTGTATGCGTATATCAGTATCTGGACAATGGAAGAGCAAGGAATGAAGGTGCGTACTAGCATCTTGCAGCGACGCACACTTCGACGTCCTGGGAAGCGAGATGCAGTGCTAGAGTCAGTAGGATGAGTGCCCAACAGGCCAGGAAGCGAAGATATCCTCGGAATCCAAGCACAAGTGTAGCAAGGGCATACAGTATTGGATATTGGATAGTAGGATGGTCGTACAACATGAAAAGGGCGGGTATCGTGGGTATATGTTTACCGGCTACAAGGCTTGCATACGGGCGTCGGCTTCATCCTTGCGCGGTGCGAGGGAGGAAGACACGCTGGAGGCGGGATCGTGGGAAGAGGCTCGAGGCGGTCGGCGTCGTCCAACTTCGGGGAACCGAGAGTCGCAGGAACTGACAGCCCTGGAGGCGCAGGGAAGGAGGCCGAAAAGGGCGATAGCGGTTCCTCGCGCTCGAAACTCGGGAACGATGGAGGAGAGTAAATGCCGGATATCGAGGACGCTGACGGCGACTGGGCGATCTCGGAGGGGAGGGAAGGCGGAGGGAAAGGAGAGGCTGAGCCTGGGGGGAATCTGAAGCTATCTAGCCTCTCGCGTTCCTCCTTGGTCTCCGGATTGTGCGCTGTATCCGCTTTGTAGGCGCGCTCGGGATGGGCGACTTTGCCGTGGAGGAGGAGGAAAGAGCGAAGGTGTTTGGTGGGACCCAGATACGGATCCTTCCAGCCCTCTTCGACATCGTCTTCACTGGCACAGTAGACATCGTGGCGCCTGCTCCGCTGACGCAACATGAGCCTTGCATACAATGACCGGGCGGCGCGGATAGTTGGAGGAAGGCCCCAGACTATGTACAAGATGAAGAGAGCGACGGCGACTGAAGAACATATGAGCCTATCCTGGTGCATCCAGCGAGCGTAAAGCGTACCAATGGCAATAATGTCCGCTGTGCAGAGCTTGAATGACGGCGAGATCACCCTGCATTGGTCCGGCGAGGGCGAAGCGTGGCCAGCGGGGGTGTCCCGGGGTATGTGCGTGCGCATGGGGGTAAGGACTGACTATATGCTGCCAAAAGAATGTGGGGGTAACGAGCGTGAAAGTGCAAGAAAGGAGAGAAGAGTGTTCGCATCGTGGGCGAGCGTCCAAGGACGATATATAGTGTGGCTGAAGGGGAGCGAGAGAGGCTGACTGAAACCGGGACAGGCAATGGAAGGCGCACCGGGAACGGATATCGGGCGGCATGGCAGGATCTTCGGACGCGTCTTGGTCCCATCGCATGCCATTCTCGCACGTCATAGCAGGGTCATGGCTGAGACCAAGGCGCATATAGCCAGCTCCAGCATTGAACAAAGCGTGCATGAGACGACAGAGTACTTGGTTGAGCCGGCCGAACTCAGACTGGGACGCACTCTCGCTAAGCGCTCACCGCCACAGGCGCGTCCAACTGCGCGCGCGTCACGTGCGCACGCGTCCAACTATATAAACCTCCGACGCGAGTTGTTGAATCCCATCGCCGCCCTCTCTTTCCGACCACCACCTTCTGTCGGTCTCCCGCCACACACTTCCTCTACCCTTACCACTCACTCTCACAACACCTCTCTACTTCATCAACACCAATGGCCCGTACCAAGCAGACCGCTCGTAAGTCCACCGGTGGCAAGGCCCCCCGTAAGCAGCTCGCCGCCAAGGCCGCGCGCAAGACCGCACCGGTAAGCAAGCCACTCCTATCTCTCCATCCGCCTCCCACCAACACAACAACGCGTAGGCCGCCGCTGGTGGTGTCAAGAAGCCCCATCGCTTCCGGCCTGGTACCGTCGCTCTCCGTGAGATCCGTCGGTACCAGAAGTCTACGGAGCTCCTCATCCGCAAGCTGCCCTTCCAGCGGCTGGTTCGTGAGATTGCGCAGGACTTCAAGGTGAGTCAAACGGCCCCGAACATCATGTCGTCTGCATGGCGCTGACGGCGTGTCTCTAGACCGATCTCCGCTTCCAGTCCTCCGCCGTCATGGCGCTCCAGGAGGCCGCCGAGGCCTACCTCGTCTCCCTCTTCGAGGACACGAACCTTGCGGCGATCCACGCTAAGCGTGTGACGATGTATGTGACCCCTCTGTTTCGCGGTTTCCGCTTTGAGCACGACATTGACTCTTTGTTCCGCAGTCAACCCAAGGACCTCGCCCTTGCTCGCCGTCTCCGCGGAGAGCGTGCGTGAGAGTTTCGCGAACCGCTGTTTGTTGGATCGAGTCTACCGTGCCCACGTCGCGTGTTGTATGATTACATTACTCTACTTACCTCCTGTCTCCCTGTCCGACCACCACACATGCCTATATGCTGTTCGTCTATTATTATGTAGGAACAGAACAATGATATAGCTCATTCCAAGGCCATATGTTATGTGACGTGCGTGGAAATTGAGTCCATTCCTGGAGTCATCGGAAGATAGCCATTTGACACGTCAGGCGAATTACAAAGATGATATGGCGTTCAGTACAATGACCATGTATGGATACGCTCGAGCTAAACTGCGATACACTAGACACCACCGCCGCTCTTTTCGACCGGTATCCGCAAGCGCTGCGTCTTCTCCTTGCCAGTCTGGGCAGGCGCAAAGAGCACCTCGCGCAGCTCAGCGCAGATCTGCACCACAAACCATCAGCAAACCGAAGCACGCGAGGCACACATGAGGAAACAAAGCAACGCACCTCGACAAACTCGTCAAAGTCCACATCCTGGGTCGCCTTGAAGCCGGCCTCCTCGAGCACGTAGTCGAAGTCCTTCTTGCGCACGCCCTCGAACCCGGGCAGGCCCTGCACGAGCTCATACACCTCCGCCGTCGGGAGGCGCTCGCCGCCGGGCTGCTCCTTGCGCTCCGCGGGGACGCGCGCGCCGAACGCGCCGTGCAGCGCCTCGACCTCGCCCGCCGCGAACTGCGCGCGCGAGTACACCATCTCCTCGGGGCGCGCGCCCTTGACGCCGCGCTTGAGCCCGAGCGCGTTCTCGACGCACTCGACGACGCCCTTGGCGTCGCTCGCGACACGGCGCGGGGCGGCGCCGGGGGGCAGGCCCATGCTCGAGAGGAACTCGGTGCCGGCGGCGATCTCCGCCTTGGCGCGTGCGGGCGACCAGTGCAGCTCCTCGGCCATGAGCTCGACGACGCGGGGGAGCGCGTCGAGCGCGGCCTGTGCGTTCAGGAAGGAGAGGCGGCAGCGCCGGGCGATCACGTCGATCGCGGTCTGCGCGTACTCGTTGCGGACGGCGTAGCGGACCTCAGCCTCGATGACTAACGGCGGGATGAGTAAGAGCGGAAGGGTGTATGCGGGTAAGGGGACGTACAGGGGTAGCCCGGGGCGAGGCGGATGCCGTGGAGCGGCCAGGCCTTGCCGGTGGGCAGGGCGAGGGAGCAAATGGTCCACGCGCGGTCGCCGTAATTCTCAGAGAGGTGCTTCGCAACTTCGGTCTCGAGGCCGTACTGTGTGGAGAATTAGCTGGCACTCAAAGCTGAGAGAGGGAAGCACATACGCGCTGGACAAGTCCGATGAACATGTTGCGCGACCAGCCCTCGCTGCCGATAAGGCGCAGCTCCTCAGTGACACACCCGCGCTTCGGCTGGAGGCCGAAGACCTCGATGGCCTTGTCGACCGTCTCCTCCGCCATCGCGCGGTACGTCGTCCACTTGCCGCCCGCGATCGTGAGCAGGCCACTGTCGCTGACGTGGATCATGTGGTTCCGCACGAGGCCCTCCGTGCTCGCCGCGTTCGGGTTCCGTACGAGCGGGCGCAGGCCGGACCATGCGCTGAGCACGTCACCGCGGCGGACCTTGATGTCTGGGCTGAGGTAGCGGCGCACCTCCTCGAGGATCCAGCGGATCTCCTCCTCCTGCGGGAGGGGGGTCGCGGTGACCTCAGCGGGAGTGTCCGTCGTGCCCGCGATCGTGTTCCCCTGCCAGGGCAGGAAGAAGATGACACGACCGTCGGACGTCGCGGGGTCGAGCAGTCCCATCGTGCGCGGCGAGTAGTAGTTCGGGAGCGTGATGTGCGTGCCCGAGGACGGCTGCACGATGGGGGTGTGCGCCGGGTTGTCCATCGACAACAGCGCGTCGGAGAAGGGTCCGGTCGCGTTCACCACGCCCTTCGCGCGGATGTTCCATTCCTCGCCGGTGAGCGCATCGCGCACACGTGCGCCCTGCAGCTTGCTCGTGGAACCGTTCTTGTCGAGAGATGTGACTTCGACGTGGTTGGCAACAACGGCACCTTGCTGCACGGCGGTCATGATGAGGGCCATGTTCATGCGCGAGTCGTTGTGCTGGCCTGGAGGAGAGTTAGGCATGCACGTTGTTGGCTGTTCCAGTAAGCTTACCGTCATAGTAAACCAATGCACCAACAAGACCGTCCTGCTTGAGCATGGGGAAGGTCTCGAGGGCCTTGCCCTTGCTCATGAGGTACGAGGACTCCATGTTCTCCTTCCCGGCCAAGAGGTCGTACATCTTGCACCCAGCCCAGTAATACGGCACTTGCCAGTATCTGGGCGTCTTCTATGAGCGACAACACTGCTCCTAATGGCAAGGTCACGTACTTGTAGATGGGAAGCATGATGGGGAGCATCGCGGAGAGGTATGGTGCCGTCTGCAAGAAAATCTTGCGTTCGTGCAGCGCCTCTCGCACGAGCTTGTACTGCTCGTAGTCGAGTTCCATGACAGCCTTCTGCAGGTAACGTACACCTCCATGGACAAGTTTCGTGGACTTGGAGGATGTTCCTGTTCGTTTGATAATTAGCGACTGCAGCTACGTCAGGGAAGAAGCGGTGACCGCTAATGAAGAAGGCACCGATCCGAGCCGCCGGATCCTCCTGCGGATCCCCGAGGATTTTCCACCCGTGCTATGATGCACGTTCGCAAAAGAGAGAAGGTACACACCTGCGCTGAAATCGTCCCGCTCAACCAGTGCAACCTTCAGGCCTCTGCTGGCAGCATCCAGAGCGACACCTGCACCCGTCGCACCGCCGCCGACGATGAGCAGGTCAAATTCCTCCGCCGGGTTAGCGGAAGCCTTCAGCGCATCGAGCATTTGCTCGCGCGAAGGCGGAGTCCATGGCGGGGGCGGCCGACGTGTCTCCTTGGTGGAGGGGGGGTAGGAGGGGCCCGAGTTGAGGTAGTAGTATCCGCCCGCAGCAGAGAGGGCAGTCGCTCCTCCGACTGCGGCGAGGGTACGGCGGGAGACGAGTTTGCGAAGCATGGCCTCCGTCGCTCAGCGAAGAGTGTAAGGAGGGCTCCTGGCACCTGCGGGAGGGAGGAGACTGGGCGGGGAGACGGACAGGGTCGACGTCGGAGGGAGAGGGAGAGAACGGGAGGAAATGTTTATTGCATCGGACTGAGGACCTCGGCGAGGAGCTTGCGTCTGGTCCGCTCAGATGTTCACCCGCCCGCCCGCTCCCCTTCTGGCCAATCGGCCCGTTCCAGGGCGCGGCCCGGCATCCCGGCATCCCTATCGTCGCTCCTTTCGGCCTCCGCTTCAATCACCGCGGCTCTCTCCCGCCCGCACGATCGGGCGAGGCCGCCCTCAGTCTCATCCCAACCTTTCATCCGCACAGCTCTTCGAGGCACACCGTCGGGACTCGTCGTGCACGGCAGAGTGAACAGTCATGCTCGATGTGAAGGTCTTGTCGTCGAAACTCCGCTACACGTTCTGTGTCACTGCGCGAACTCAGGGATACCATATAGCCATGACGGCAACCGCAGGGTTGCATCCAAAGCGTAGTATAAAAGTTGAGCTCCACGCCGCAGTACAATCGACACTCATTCCCAGCCATTGTACGCCTTTCCCCATCTCTCTATTTCCTGCCATAGGCCCGTCCTTCGTAAGCTCTCACTTATCTTCGAAGTTTGAGTTTCTGGAATGACTTACATCGACAGGCCCCGCGTTAATCGGAAACGCACCAGACCACCGCACAGTGATGCGTAGTGAGTTTCGTTCCATATTCGCGAAAGTGGTGATTCAGCGCACGGCCTAAGTCCACATGCTCTAAGCTGCCGTGTCCTGAGCCAGCTTGGGTCCGGCACAATTGGTCGAACTGGAGTTGCGCTGGTATGTTTGCGAACTGGACCGTATATGTGTGCTAAAAATCCTCCATTTTTCACTAGCCACCGCGCAGATAACACTCGCCATCAGCGAAGTCTCCATGAACATATGCGCATTTCTCGACACGCGAAGTCTGGCCTATATGGCGCGCAGCAGCAAAGTCCTATCCGAGCCTGCAGTACGAACTCTATGGGCAGACCTACCGGACCTCGTGCCACTCGTCAAAACGTTTCCCGCAGATGCCTGGGAGATACGAGGGTTTCAAATCGTACGCATGTCGAGTCCATTACTTACCTCCGAAATCTGTCGCTTAACGCATCCGTAACTCGAATATCGCTATCGTTTCACAGATCCTGGTCCGTGTGCTCTTTTTAGAAGACTGGACTGCCTTCCTGAAGTTCAGCCGTTCCGTAAGGACGCTAGGGGTGGTTTCTCCGCGCACCAAGTGTTCCCGATCGGATCTGAAACTAAGCCCCTCGGCCTTGCTGGAGCTCTGCGCTATGCGACCAGCCCTAGTCATGCTGCCGAACTTGCGCTCATTCAAGTGGCGCGCCATGCACCTGGCGGACAAACATATGCCCCTGTTTCTTTCTCTCGTCGGCGTGAGCCTTCGAGATGCGTACATCACCTTCGAGGAGGGTAACGTTCACGGAAAGGCCGTCTCTGCCGCAATCCAGATGTTGTCCCAGCGCTCGTTCTCTCTGCGAAAGCTCGAGATTGGCACCTCATCCAACCTCTCTCTCTCAGCCGCCTTGGCAGGCTTTCGGGGTTTGGCTGTCTTGAAGTGCGCCAACGTGGCTCTCAACGAAGCCGGCGCAAGGATACTCGCTTCTCTGCCCGCGCTCACCGACTGCGCAATCAAACTTCCTGAAGATCCTCTCTTCCCCGATGAGGTCGAAGTATTCAACTTCCCGTACCTCAAGCGACTTGAAGTTGCTGGGTCGGTGCAGGCATACAGGCCTTTCAGCCGTGCCGTGATATGCCCCTTGGCAACGTGGTTTGACTGGGATATCAGGATCGTCCCACGTTCCCGCGACCTCTACGGGCTGTTCTACGCCATCCGCCGACAATTCCGCAAAGCCCATTTAGAACATCTGAAGATCTACACCAGCACCGCGAGACCACCTACTACGCCGGCTGCCACGATCGTCGAAATAGGAGCCATCATCCGCTCGACTCACTTTGAGTCCATATTCACGTTCACTGAGCTTCGCTCCTTCGAGTTCAGCGCCTCTTGGAGGTACAAGATTGACGACGAGCTCTTCGCCTCCATAGCCAGAGCATGGCCCCAGCTGGAAGCCCTGTCGCTGGGTGCTACCCCGGGGTGCATCCACCTTTCATGCTCAGGGGGTTCCACACTCAAGGCACTTCCGCCGTTAGCGGTCCACTGCCCCAACCTCAAAACCATCGCGCTACACCTGGACGCCTCCTCCGGGCTCACCGCCGACGAGAAGGTTTCGGAAGACCTCTACGGTGAGCTGTGGGTCGATGGTCGACGTGTAAGGAGCACTTCCAAAGTCAGTAGCCTCCACCTACACGCATCGCAGATCACTCTCCCTAGGTCGGTGTCGAAGTTCCTGTCCATGGTATTCCCGGATCTCGAGCAGGTGAAATGGTCCGAATCCTGTTCCGACGAGACCCCTGGGCGGCAGATCGAGCGGCAGGGCCGCCAGCGAAGGTGGGCAGAGGTTCGGCAGTACATCAGTATGATGCGAGCGGCGCGCCTGGATGAACGTTAGAGGCGAGACTTCGATACTCAGGAACAAGCACTTCTTACTAAGTGTACTGCGCGTGGGTTTGTCAGTTCTGTGCTAGTAATGAATTCACTTTCACCTGGATGCGCCTCGTTTGCCCGTACCGTAGGTCCGTACCAAAGTTATACGGTAGTACTACAGCTCTCCTCTTCGATCTCTGCTAGTGATTGGTCGGTTGCTACCTGTACAGCAATCTCGCACGATACACAATGCCCAAAATATAGCCTCGGCCCTATATCGCTGGGGATACTACGATGTCCTGGAGATTACACTCATAGGTCCAAGTTACTGCCTAGGCCTTCGCGGTTTCCTGTCCTGTCCTGTCTTCCCTCGCATTATGTTTCGACGCTACCGCAGGTTGCCGCTCGGACGGTGGGATCCCCGAGGGATTCTATAGCGCCCTCGATGCCGAAGACGGTTGGCGTTTGATCACCTCGCCGCTGAGACGTCTTGCGGTGCAGAGGTGCCCGCTGACGCACCCGCAAAGCGTCGCAGACTTGGGCCTGTCCGTAGTATTCCCGGACCTTGGCGCCATCGACGTTTGCGCGCCGCCGGAGGACGATGGCGGTTATGACGACCCGTAAGAGGCCTACGGATGTCTCAACATATCTGGATGGTAGGCACTCGGGCGTGACGGCAGGAGTAGATGGGGCGGCGACATTGGCAGGGCTCGCGAGTTGGCGAATGCTGTGGTTTTAGTGGAAGCCTGAGGATGTACGTAAGTTGTCTTGTCATCATTTTGAGCGTTTGTAGCATACTTGTCATGGTATACGGTGAATCATGCAGGTTGTAGCCAGTGTTCCCGTCTGGTTGCCTGTGGAGCTTCAAGCTACAGCTTCTATGATGGATCACCGTACGGTAGGCCGCCATGGGCGCTTGAACTCGAGCGCTCGTTGGGAAGAGCTTTGTCCGTGTTTTTGCCGGTTTATTTTCCAGGTACTAGTAGATGGACGTCGACAAAGTACTTCGTACCAGCTCGTACCTCGCACTCGGCTGGAGCCAGCACCCACCAACGCGGGATCCATCTAGCTGCCGCATTGTCTTATACGACTAACCCTACATCGGGCCGGCTTTCTGCAGACTCGAAGACCGGGTAAAGCCAACTTTAACAGGTACGTCCACTAACCTGTCGATGAACGAGACCAGTGAAGGACTCACTCCAATATGCTAGGTTCATCTCTCGCCAGTTCGCAGCGCGAACACTTGATTGCTGAGGTATCCAAACGGTCCTAGGTACTTTGGTGCGTACACTAGCGTAGCCGATGGCGCCCTTGTATTCGCGGGTCACTAGTCTATGGATTAGTACAATTCGCGTCCAGGTCGAAGATTGCAGTGGAGTGCTCACACACTGTGTACTAGGACAGTATTCACAACGATGTTTCCTGCACTCTACGTGGCCGAGATTGCCAGGCTGGTCTGCGAGAATGCCGACAAGCCTACCCTTGCTTCTCTCGCGGTGTGCTGTAAAGCTTTGTACCAAGAGGCAATGCCAGCGCTATGGGGAAACCTTGATAGCCTCGCGCCTCTCGTGAAGTCGTTGCCTCGCGATGCCTGGATGATCGAGAAGGATCTTCTGGTGTGTTGTTATAGCCTCATCCTTTTCAATGTGGCTGACGATCGCCGTACAGAAAATCACGCGTCGTCTGGTTCGAAGTGACTGGGATGTCTTCTTGAAGTTGGCGACCTTCGTCAGGGCCGTCATTCGCACACACTCATCGGATGCTCCTGTCCTGCTCCACCAGGGAGTCATTCCAGCCCTCGCGGCTCACCGGCCACAATTGATCCTCTTCCCGAATCTTCGCAGCCTGGGCCAGGCAGCACTGTTCTACTCGCACGATCACGTCCACGAATTCTTGACGATGGTCGGCCCCAAACTCACGCACCTCAGCATGGAGTCCTCCGGCTCTCCCGCCGCGCTGCTACAATCGCTCGTCGTCGCCTCCGACTTCACGCGCATACAAAATCTGGCGGTGGGCACGTCCGCGTTAGAAGAGGACATGGAAGACATGCCGAAGCCGCTCTTCCTGTCTTCTGTCTGGCTCACTTCCTGCCCCTTGACGAGGTTTAAGTGCGAGGAGCTCGCGCTCTCGGAGCTCTCGATCCGTGCACTGTCGACCCTGTCGACGCTGGAAAATCTCTCGGTTCGCCTTCCTCAGGAAGGCGTTTTCACCCACATCGACTCCGCAAGATCGCCTTTCGCTCTTCTTCAAGAGCTCGAGATTTTCGCAACAGCCAAAGCGTACGTCTCGTTCGCCAACGCCGTCGGGGTCTTCCCTCGCGTGAACAACTTCGCCCTTTACGTGGTCAAGGAGCCCATCAGCAACGTCTCCCCTCGCAATCTGGTCGCAGCAATCGCGTCCTCCCTCGTCCCCGAAGTTCTCACCAACTTGGCGGTCAGCATGCACGATGAGGACGAGCCCGAGCAATCAGACGACGAGCCGATGGACGAAGAATTCATCCCCTTCTCCTCGGAAGACTTCAGGCCGCTCTTGAAGTTCTACAGAATGGCAGATATGGAGTTCGCGCAACCCTGGGTCTTCGACTTCCAGGACGACTTCATTGCCGAGGTCGCCAAGGCGTGGCCGGAGCTGGTGTACTTCAACCTCGGCGTCAAGCCATACTGCAAGTGGGCACCGCCGCCCCGAGGCCTCACTCTCAAGGCCCTCCCTCCGTTCGCAATGCACTGCCCCTGGCTACACGAGCTCGGGCTCCAGTTCAACGCCACCCCCGGTCCCACGGACCACGGCAGGATCGCCCCGGATTCAGACCTCTACGGCGAGTTGCGGAAGAAGGCCTCGAGCAGCAGCTCGTTCCTGCGCAAGATGCACGTCGCGACGTCGCCCATCTCCCACACCGCCGAGGTCGCGAGCTTCCTCAGCTGCGTCTTCCCGACGCTGGACGACGTGAAGACCGGCGCGTTCTCGCCCGCGGACGGTGAGGAGGCCGCGTTTGCGAAACGCTGGCGCGAGCTCTCGCGATACATGCCCGCATTCCAGGCGATACGCAAGAACGAGCGCGCCAGGATCCGGTTCGCATGGTCAGACGATTAGGGATCGGCTTGACCTCAGGAGAAGCTGGGGTCCGACCGAGACTCTTGTGCTGAAAGAGCACGCGTCGACTCGTCAAGCGTCGAGGCGGTGAGTCAAACATCTCCTGCACGTCTGTCAAACTCATCGTTTGTCGCTCAAAGTGGTACTCACTGCTGAAGGTACACTAGAGCATAATATACGGGCAGTGCACGTCACTCAAGCAGTAATAATACGACTAACGTCCTGCCATTGTGCGTTCGGCGCGACAAGTCGCAAACTATAACATGATACACTACACTGCTATCGCGCGCGGCGGAAACCGATCTTACTTCGACGGCTCGGGCCGAATCGCCTGAGGGAGCGGCCAGAGGTCGTACGTGCCGGCGGCCTTGAACAGCCATGGGTAGTCCGTCCCGTTGCCCTGCCCGTAGGCGTTCAGTACCAGGCGCGGGATCATGTGTGACGGTGGTACTCACGACGAAGTTGGAGGGGAAGCCCAGGTCAAACGGCACTGCGCTCTCGATCTGTTGGATGTGCTCGGGCGAGAGGACGAGGTCGAGGGCCTCCAGGTTCGCGTAGAGATGCTCGACCTTGCGCCCTCCGATGATGGGGAATACATACGGGGTCTTCTGCATCACGTAGGCGATGGCGACTGTGGGGACTCCGGTCAGCAGCGTCCTGGACAGGCAGTCTGGCTGAGGGAGACTTACCAGCCTGGATGTTCGAGGCGCCGACCTGCGCAGCCACCTGCTCAAGCACCTTCGTGACCTTGCGCTCGGTCTCGTTGCGCTCCCAGTTGGGGCCCAGGATAGTGCGTCCTAATAAGCATCGAGGTCAGCGTCACTCGAGGAAATGTGCAGGACAATGCATACCCTTCTCGCCGGTCTCGCGACGGCGCTGCTCCTCCTCGTCCGTCCTGACCTTTCCGCCGGCCAGGACATTCCACGGCGCGAGCGCCATGCCCTCGTACCTCGCCATGGGGATGATCTCGCGCTCGAAGTCGCGCTGGAGGACACTCCAGGCACCTTGGTACACCGAGAAAGGCGTCTGGTTGCTCATGCGCGCGTAACGGTTCGCGCTGGAGACGACCCAGGCGGGCGTGTCGGACACTCCCTACAGATGGCGAGGGTCAGCTTTGCTCGTGCGCGCGCTGCGAATACGCGGACGTACCAAGTAGAGGACCTTGCCGGCTTGAACCAAGGCATGCAGGCCGTTCATGACTTCTTCGATGCTGGTCTGGTAATCCCACTGGAGAATATACGTGAGCTGCTATCTCGATCGCGCAACGACGTTCATAGCTTACCCAGTGCACGTAGAGAATGTCGATGTACGATGTGCGCAACTTCTTGAGCGATTGTTCGACCGAGATGTGCAGCGACTTCAAGCTGTTGCCGACGTAGGAGCTGTGCTGCTTGACGTCGGGCTTGCCCCTCTTGAAGTCTGTCGTGTACTAAGATGGTACCGAGTCAGCGACCTGTAGCGTTGGCACTTTCGAATCTGCGCTTACCTTGGTGGCGAGGACAATCTGGTCGCGGATTCCGCGCGTCTCCATCCATTCCCCGATGAACTCCTCCGAGCTCTCGTCATGGTAGTTATTCGCGGTGTCGATGAAGTTGCCGCCGGCTTCGTAGAACGCGTCAAGCAGCTTGAAGCAGCTCTCCTTGCTCGACTGCCCCAGCACGTCCCACTTGTCGCCGATGCTCATTCCCCCGAGGCAGATCGGGGAGACGTGCACGCCAGCAAGGGCGGAGAGGCGGCGGTGACGACCGAGCTTGGTCGGCGGCGGGGGAGCGGGTGCCCAGAGCGAAGACATGATTCTATGTGTTGAGTGGGATGATATGTAAGCAGGAGGAGATAGCTGGGGATGGGATGGTCGACATACCTCCGAGTCCATCGTTCTTATATACCCTAGCGCACCTCATTTCCCACTGTGGGTTCCTGTCAGTGCATACACTGAGCAGGCCGCCGCCTCGGTTTTCCGGTCGGACATGAGATCGATGAGTTGCGACAAGACGCCGCTTGCCTGTCCAGCGGATGCGCACATAGCGGTTTAACAGTGGAAAGTATACGTCAGCGCTGCTAGAAGATTCCCCGACCGTGTAGAGTGGCTACTGGCTACCGAATCGTCGTGAATACTTGTACTGAATAGCGAGCAGGACGTCGTTGTTGTCCAGCGCCGATCTCGCGAGGCAGACTTTAGACCTGGATAGCGGGGGTTCCTCGTGTCGATGCTTCCCAAACCCACGATGAAGAAGGTCAAAGGAGAGTGTTGGACGCATTTCGATAGCAGCTTCGCAGTGCGTCGTTACTACATTCCAGTGGTGAGCGCTTGTCTCGTTTGTCGCAATCGACACCCGCGACAATCGTATTCCGACCGGGAATTATAGCTTCAAACGCAGCGTCATGGATGTGGCCTGGATGCAGTGTACTGTATGCATGTCAGCAATTACGAGCACGGTCGGCGGATGTCGCAGACACCAACCTTGCGCCTAGTAGTAGCTTTACTATGGGAGTCGGGTTCAAGTCATTATTCATGTGGGCGCCCGCCGGCAACGCAGCGGGCCCAGTCTGCAGTGTGCCCGATAAATGTTCCAATAGTCGCCCGACGTCTCTGTGCAAATTGGCTGGACAAAACGACAACGGGGGCATCCAAAGCCTGTGCTGACAACTCAAATAGAGGTACGATCGCAAGATATGTTTCGTTGTAACTTGAAGCCCGAGTCGACTACTAGTGAACAATTCATAACTTCGTAGGGGGTTACGGTGTCGACCGCTCTGGCGCGTGAAGGTGGATTAGTTCGAGGTCGATGAATTGCGGTTCGCAAAGCGACGGCGCGAAGTGAACGATGTGAACGCTTTTCTCCCCGTCTTAGGGATGGCGCATGAGAGAGAACGCAAAAGAGCGCAGTTTGTAGGGGTCGTGGATGACGGTGCTTGAGGTGTTCAGCAAGATACTGACAAGTTTGGTACCGTGTGACGCGCTGACACTGCTAAAACGTCGTGAGGAAGCTCCTGTGCGTTACGAGTGCACCATACCTGTGATATACATACAGTACCACTACATATTCTGCGTGCATTCCTCATGCCATCGGCCACTCTGTGAACACACCCTGTCCGAATCTGAAGAAACTGATCGTTCCTGCATCGACCGCCGCGATGACCACGGTCTTGTTGCCCATCTTCAGGGACGGGAACGGATTCGGCGGGCGCGACGGTGCCCCGGCCTTCGTCGCCCCCGGAGACAGAGGCCATACCCAAGCTATGGCCCTTCTGACCAGCGATGGCTCTCCTGTGGGCGGTGCTTTGGACGAAGGGCTTGTTGTCGTTGTGGAGGATGCAGCAGCCAGTTTCTGCTGTGCGAACGAAATACGTTTCCGTGGCGCGGGGGGCGGCAGCACCGGTAGCTGGCCGAACAGGTCTGTGAGCTCGTTGATGGTTGGCATAGGTGAGGTTCGGGCGCTGTAGTGGGAATCAGAGGTTACGCCGGCGCCCGATGGGACACGGCTTACTTGACAACTACGACGCAGAAGTCGGGCGGGGGAGGTGCCGTCTTCTTGAACGGCGTCGAGGGTTTGTATAAGTGGAAGAAAATCTGGTATGGTGACGAGGCCGCTTCGGGAGCCTCTTTGATGTGCAATGGGGAGCTATGCCCCGAGGGTAGGAATCGGAGCAATTTGAACAGCAATGCTGGCCTCTGGGTATCAGCTACCGCTCGATGAGGCATTGAAGAAACACACCATTATCTATGCGGTGGCGCAACCAGCCGCTGCACTGTACGGGCTTCCACCAGTCTATGCTGCCAGCGATTAACCGGCGTAGGGGAGAAAACAACGAGGATATTGCGTTATACAGCCTTCCTAGGATAGAGTTGTGTGTCGGGATAGCGCGCGGAAATGGGGGCGGAACAGGGTAGTCTGAGGAGGGAGGTTTCGCTCGGGTCACAACATAGCCCAGGCGTTTGAGGTATGCGTAGACCTGATTGTCTATTTGTTCAGCTTTCTGCGCACGCGCACTGAAAAACGCACCTGGTACTTCTCGAAGGTAAGGTCGCAAGTGCCGAGCATCTCGGTGTAGGCCTGCTGGACGGACATCGGGACGCCCTCCATATCGTCCAGGTGCGCAGTCTCTCGTAGAGGCAAGTCCGTCGGCTTCCAGCAATACATGGCCCCTCTCTCCACCAAGTAAAGCGCTTCTTCCGGAAGGAGTTCTAGGCGTTTTTGCACCTTCTTCGCGTCTTCTGTACTTATGGAAGGTCGCGCGACCGAGTGGCCCATCGTGGCAAAGTGGATGCCTCGCTGTACAGTGACGTGCGCCCTCGAGAGTTCAGGGTACCAGATGCCATGGCTTACGGATTTACTACACCCGTCGTCAGTGCACGCCCGTCGAACGCGTCGAGTGATGCGACATACTATGCGATGGTGCGTGTTCCACGCAGAGCATCCAGCATCGCTGAGCGGGAGCGGTCGAGAACATGTTTCTGCAGACCGGAACCTCCTTGCGCGGTGGGCTCGAAGTCTTTTTCGCCTCTCTTTGGAATCACTGGCCGCGACGCGCTCAGACCTCTGCTTCGGAGTCAGTTCACGCTATTGTTGGAGTCTTGCGGACGTGCATACGGTATCTTTGTCCAGTCAGGACCCTGGTCCTCGTCTCCTGAAGAATGCTCGTCTTCCTCCGTTGCCTGCGGTGCGTCGGGCTTCGGCGCCGCAGTGGGCATTTCCAGCGTATCATCCATCTTCTATTCCTGCTATCCTTCGCGATCAGGCCTGAGTAACGATGGTTCGGTCGCGCGGAGAATAGCCAAGGAGCGCGGTCGGCCGAGGGTGAGCGAGGGTACTGTGCAAGTCGCGGCGATGACTCCGAGGGCGCGCGACGCGACGCGCTCAGCCTCTTCCTCCGCCACCACCACCTGCCCGCGTCCTCTCGCGTCCCCCGCCCGGCGCACGTACTCTAGTGCGCCATGTCCACACAAACGTCACCAACATTCTACCAGTCACTAGCGGTACGCTTGACCGCTCGAGGATGGTATTAGCGTTGAACCGAGTCGCACAGGCTGGCGGACTTGCTGGGACAGCGGTCGACCTTCTGTTCTTCCCCATCGACACCGTGAAGACGCGCCTTCAGTCTTCGCAGGGTTTTATACGCGCGGGGGGGTTCAAAGGCGTCTACAAGGGCGTCGGCAGTGTGGTGGTGGGGAGCGCACCAGGAGGTACGTATCATGTCTCGTGTACATCGAGGGCGCACGCACGCTGAAGCTTTCGGTCTTACCAGCTGCGGTGTTCTTCTGCACCTATGATACCCTCAAAAAGACCCTCCCGCTACACGCGGACTATGCGCCGCTCACGCATATGATCTCCGCTTGTGCGGGCGAGGTGGTACGCACAGGGCTGCTTCATGTGACGTCGGTACCTACTGATGTGTCTAGCGCGTCGCGACTAGGCAGCATGCTCCATACGCGTACCGACCGAGGTAATCAAGACGCGTATGCAGACATCGACATATGGCTCTGCTGCACAGTCGTCTTTGGCCTCCGCACGCCTTGTGTTCTCTACACAAGGCATCCGCGGCTTCTATAGAGGCTATGGCTCTACCATCATGAGAGAGGTTCGTGCGGTTCCATGTTTGCCCGACACCATCACCGACATACTACGCCTTCAGATCCCGTTCACATCATTACAGTTCCCTCTGTATGAATTGCTCAAGAAGCGCCTCGCCAAGATCCTTGACAGGCCGCTATACGCCTACGAGGCGGCTGTATGCGGCAGCTTCTCTGGCGGCGTCGCAGCTGCCGCCACTACGCCTCTGGACGTCCTGAAGACTCGCGTCATGCTTGATCTACGAGTGCGCTTTCCCCGTAATCAACAGGGTCCCACGATTGCTTACATCCATTTCCAGGACCCGGCGAAGCAAGCACACCCCACTTTAGCAGCCCGGTTCCGTGAGATCTACACTGTGGAAGGTCCCAAGGCCCTCTTCGCTGGGGTCGTACCACGGACTCTTTGGATATCTGCCGGCGGCGCGGTGTTCCTAGGCGTATATGAGTGGGCCGTCCACTCGTTGATGGGCACACCGTAAAAGCTTCTCTCGGACAATATATCTACTCAACATTCAGATATCATAGCGTACATTCATAGACTAGCCTATACTTCTTGTCAACGCAATATCCACTCATAAAGATATCCAACACAGAGCATGACGACGGGACAGCGACGACGACGTCGGAACACGATGCACCAGGACCAAGGCTCAAGCACCCGGCGCCGGTCCTAGCTTCAGAATCACCCGTGGCAGCTTCTTGGACGCTGATTCGGCATCCTTCTCCGAGCTCGTGCCACTGGTGACGTCCGTGAGGTCGCTTTCGGAGCCCGACGATACAGGAACCTGGCCCTTGGTGGGCTTCCCGTTCTTTGCCCCGCCTTTCTTTCCTGGAGACGTTGCTGGGCTGGCTTTCGCGCTAGTAGTACTCGCGCTGCTCGGCGGCTTCCGCTCGCGGAGTGTTCTGCTCGACGGCGGGATGGGGGCGCGGGGAGCCGCGGCCAAGGTGTGCGACGAGTCGATGGACGAGAAGATCTCCACCGTCCGTGCCAGCCACGGCTGCGGTGGGACCGTCTGGGACGGTCGTCCGCCCCTTCGCTTCTTCGTCGCGGCCTCGAGCTATACGAACAACATTTAGGTTAGCGGAAACGCGCCATGGGCAGACGCAATTGGGAAGACGCACGGCCGTGAGGTTGTCGAGGCTCCACCAGTTCTCGTCGACGCCGATGTCCCCCGTGTCGACGAGGCCGGCGAGGTGGGCCATGGCGCCGCTCGTGAGCGCGCGGTCGCTATATCCGCCCTCCAACACGCTGACGAGCCGGCCCTGGGCGTATCGCTCCGCGAACGTCCTCGCGTCCCGCGCGAAACGGTGGTAGAACGATGCGGGCACCTTTCGCTGGTGGCGCGACATCGAAGGGTATTCGTGCTCGCATGCGTCGAACCCACAGCTGACACCCGAGATATAAGCACTGGTACTAAGAGAGCTCGCGCGCAAGACTGGGGAAGTGCTGACCTGATGAATACCAAGGTATCTTCGCGCACCCCACCTGTGCTCTCGATGAACTCGCCCGCCTTCTCCAGAAGGCGCAAGTACTGCGTGGGGTACAGCTTCTCCCAGAACTCTTCCTCAGACGCGTACGGCCGGAGGTGGATGTTCTCGACGTGCTGCCCGTGGGGGCCGTGGATGGACACGGAGGCGGCCTGGATGAGCTCCGCCTTGCCGTCCTCGCAGGGGTAGGAAAGGATGTCGTGAATGCTGCCGTAGTAGATCTGGAGGCCCGGCTTCCCCGCGGGCGCGCCATGCTCGGCTTCGAGTTGCTTGCGGTACGTCTCCTCGTTAATCCCCCATGCGATGGCTTGCGTGCCGTTCCCTGACCGCATTTTGGTGAGCGAAGTTAGGTTTGCATGGGATTTGGGGCTCACCGTGGTGCAGATCGATGTCGAAAATGACCACACGATTGATGTTGTGCTTGAGATGGGCTGTGTTACAACGAAACGGATATTGAGCATGCGTATCATGGTACAGGATGAGTAGGACGTACCATGCGTTGCTCCAACAGCGACGTTGTTGACAAAACAAAAGCCAGAAGGAGTGTCCTTCAGTGAAGCGGTCAGCGACAGCAACATTATAGCTAGTGCCTACGTCGACGCGCACCTCTCCACAGTGATGCCCTGGCGGGCGAACAGCCACAAAAGCCTGGCTAGGTTGGCGCGACCCAGCTAAGGAACCTGATGCTGGCTGCGAGCCTTGTATGACCGCATCGACAGCTTCGCATACGGTACCAAGGGCGCCCTGTATAGCGTCCAGTGACCCTGGAGATACTAGTACGCGTGTCAACAGGATGGTATCCGTTTGATCGAGTGTGGCTAACTTACGGTAGAGGTCTCCTTGAGAGTAGCCCTCTGGAATCTCGCTTTCTCCTTTATTCACTTTGTCCTGGCTACCCTTGGCGAGCGCCTTCAGAGTCTCGAGGTACACGTCGCGCTCGATATCTCCATGTACAAATTTGACCGCTGGGTGATTGAGGAGGTCCACCGAAGCGTCACTGTGAACAAATGCCACAGGCGCCTTGGTGGAAAGGCTGGAAGATGACCCCGAAAGCTGCAGTTTCCCGAGGGCCTTCGTCAGCTCGTCCGCGTCTTCTTCCCCAGGATTTCCATCAGTCGCGCCAGGTCCGGGTGTCGACGCGAAAGCGGGAGGCGCGATTTCCTCCAGCCGCGCGACGGTGGCTGCGAGTCCAATGTTTACCGCGCGCAACCTCTCCGGCCTTTCGACGATGTGCGAATTATCTCGCGTTCGGATATATCGGTGCTGTAAGCATGCTTTCTGCAAGAAAACTGAAGTCTGAGGCATCGCGCCTACGGCTGGTGGTGGATCGTCAGGAGTGTGTCCCTGTGGCTAGCGAGGTTCGGTTGTGCTAAGTCTGAATCGCGCGTAACGCGTTCAAGCAGCTGCGCCACAATGGCGCGTCGCGTCGCGAAAGTGGGCGGAGACTGAAGTAGTGGCTAAATCGTGGTCGGAGACTGAATTGATGGCTAAATTGGGCTCGGAAACCGAAGTAGTGGCTAAATTGTGGTCGGAGATGTGATTTTTAACATTTTTCTATTTCGGGCACCCAATATCGAGGAATATCCTTCCAGCTGCAGCTTGCACTGCCACTCCGAGCTCACGTCGACGGAACCGCTCGCACTCCTCGGCTTTACGCTCGCACTCATCTTCGTCGTCTTGCTTGAACACACAACATCATGGAACCTCTGAACAACGAGAACCCCCTGCGCGGAATGGTCGCCGCTCTCAGAGCCGCGCGACGTCCACCTCCGGAGCCGGCTGTACGCCGTACGACAGGCAGAGCCTCGAACGGACTTGTGGAGGTCTTGCAAAACGCCAACTTCTTCCCTCGTGAACTCCGCGATGACGGAGCAGCGAGCAGCGCTGACAATGATTCATATGACGACCTCCCCCCGTTGGAATACGCAGGCCCAAGTACGTCGCATGCATCCCGTGCTACGCGAAGGCCGCGGTCCCCCGCCGATGCTACGGTAGGCTCTTCCGATTCGGAGGACGACTTGCCTGCCCTAGAACCCCTCTTGCGGCCATCAAGCCCACGACTCTCCGCTCGTGACGTCCACTTGCCTACGCCCAGGGTCGCCACAAACAGCATCCCAGCCTCGAGCACCTCGGTTGGCGAAGCGGTACACGAGGATGCTGTGGCGGCTTCTTCGAACGCTCCGGGATCACCAGTTGCCTCTCGAAGGTCGCGTACAAGCCCCAGGCGATCCCGCGTTCCCCAATCATCACACGCGGCCTCGACGCCGGAAGACAACGAGGCGGGGTCGGAGAGCGATAGCAGCATGCCTACTCTGCGCACCGTATCGGATTCTTCCGACGACACAGAGGAATCCGTGAACTTTGAATCGGAGTGGGAGGACACAGACGACTTCTACACCGACGACGACTTTGAAGACGACGACGCGCACAGCGCTGGCCTTCCTCCAATCCCTCCATCCAACCACTCTCGCGAGCCTAACGCACTGCGCCCAGCTCTTTTCGACTTCTTTCCCGACTTTACTACAGAAATGGCTGGAAACCGAGACGAGCTCTTCCAGTCGTTCCGTGAGATGCTAGAGCGCGCGGTGAGTCGAAGTCTAGTATCTGCATTACGCCCGTGTGCTCAAGCGACTGTTTACAGAGCAGCGTTCCTAACATCGGCCAGCTTCGACCATTCGACGACTCCGACCCTACACGAGCGGAGACCATCCTTACCGGCCTGGAGAAGATATCGGTCGACCTTGTGCGACGATATGAGAAGCTACACGGACAAGATGGCGACGGTTGCGCGATCTGCCGCGACGATCTCTGTGATGATCCATCCCTGCAAGACGTCGTGTCTGTATATGCGGCCTTGCCATTCCACCCTGAGGCGAACGATGTCATTGCATTCCCCTGCGTCGGCAAGCATCTCTTCCATGGCGACTGCATCTCGCAATGGCTCGCGCGCAAGACGACCTGCCCGTCGTGCAGGTTCGATATTGACCCGCATTCCCTCACCCACAAGAGGAACCGCGAGGGCCCTAATGCGGGGTTGGACAGCCAGGGCAGGCTGACCCGCGTCTGGCAACCTCCGCAAGTAGAGTCTATGGCCGAGTGGCTTGACGCGGAGGAGCGAGCGCGAGCCAGCGGCGTCCCGCGCGAGCGGCCACAACCTATCATGCAGACTCGTGAGTACATCTGGCCGTGTACGAAGAGTCTATGTTTATACTCCTCTGCAGCTGGGCCGCTCCCAGGCTCTAACCCGGCTGCAGCAGCCGCAAGTTTAAACGCAAGCTTTGCCGCGGCATTTGGCCCCAACCTCACTCTCGCGGATCTCCTGGACTCGCCTGCCCCGGATTGGCACTACGACCCCGCCTCTGGCACGATCGACGTCCTCGCGGCTTTCCGCTCCATGTCGCAAATGCGCCAGGCGTACCTGGAAGCTGACGCCGATGAGAGGATGCGGCTTGTGAGCCTCTTTCACCGCGAAGAGGACCCCGTCGCGGAGAGTCGCCAGCCGTGGGCAGAGGTCCCTGCGCGCACTCCCTCCGCGCCCCCGGTAGCACCCTCGGCCGCGTCTCCGAGCCCGCTTCCTCCTTCTGGCCCGCCCCCCGCCGCCCCCCGCGGCACAGCGCCCCAACCGGCCCGTCCTCGCACACTCGCCCAGCAGTTCGAGCAGGCCATCATCGGCAACACCGAGGTGCCCACCTCCGTGCGCATACCGCCTGACATCGCACAGGAAGTCTCGCGCCGGGTCGCGGCGGGCGAGCGACAGGTGGTGATCCAGATGCCGCCGGAGAACCGCGAGCCGGGCCTGTTCGAGCTCCTCACGCACTTCAACAACCAGCTGCGCGAGATGCACCAGAACAACCCACCTTCAGCGCATGACGCCGCGTTCCCGATGTCGTTCGAGGACGTGGCGGGCGAGTTTGCGCCGGCGACAGCGGAGACGCAGCTTGCGCAGGACACCGTCCACCTTGAGGTGGACGCGAACGCGTTCGACGAGGCGGAGGTGCCGCCGCCCATCGTGGCAGACCCGAACCAAGCTCTGCATGCGGAGGCGCCTCTGTCGCTGGAGGCGGAGTTCATGCACGCGCTGCTCAGTGCTGGGGTCGTGACCGGGAGCGATGCAGAGGTGTCTGCTCCGTCCGGAGACGATTGGTTGGATAGGATCGACTGAATGGGGTCAGATGGATTGCGCGCTATGCGCTGCTGTTTTCGTGTTTCAAGCTGAAAGGGAAGTGTGTTGGTTGAATCGCAGGCCCGTAAAGATGTAGTTGTACATGTAGATTCGCTTTCGTGATTTGCTTCGCGTACTGGTACTGAGTACTTACCACGTACTTCGTTTTTCGTTCGCTCGTCGTGCTTTTGTAACGCTCTCGAAGGGTTTCGACATCGTCTGTAGTGATAGCTAGGAATACTGGTTCTGAAATATGAAAGCTCACTTGTGTGTGGTTGTACTGTACCGGTATACGTTGAGCGTTTTGGAGACATGTTCTCGCGGGACCCACTTGCTGCGCATCCACGATGTGCGTCATCGCGGAGTGGGGTGAGTACTCGAGTGGCCTCTGCCGGGGAGTGCCCCGACGACCCCGCTGCGCAGCTTCCTGGAGCTTTCCTGTCGCTATGAGCTTGCACTCTTTCATACGCGTGTGCGCCGCAGAATACCACTTGAAAGCTCAAAAAACGATGGCAGCATAGAATCAGATCTGGGATCTTACAACCTCTCATCGGCCCACTCGCACCCAGCTGCGTCGGAAAAGCTGCTGGGGTACTGTCGTATCTGTCTCTATACGACGTGCAAGAGGGTTTGGAGTGGCATTGGAGACATGCCCCTCCGGATCCCCTTTTCCTGTTCCGATTCCACAAGAATCGGCTTTCTTGTGATTAAAGCCACTTCACGTGACTTTCGTTGCCCGTTTATAGTTATTTGGCTACTGCGAGGTTTGTTTGTACGGAAATTGCCGCTGTGGGGTGTTCTGCAGTGCGTGGGTTTCTCGTTCTCACCTCTCTGCGCACCACACCACCGCACGACGTTGCCCCTCTATCCTGCCAGAAAGCCGTTCGGGTGGTCCTATGTATGTCCAACCTGCTGTTTTCTTCCGTATGTGTGCTCACTGTTCTCAGTAGTCTGTCACCACATCGAACACGTATCATGTCACCTATCGCGCGAGGGGCGGTCTCTACCCGTAAGTTCTCATCGTTCTGCTCCTTGTAGTCGCGGTGCTCATCCATCGATAGGCTCGCGCACGTGTGTTGGTCGACAGGAGTTCTGTACGCTTCCTGTGGTTGCGGGCGTCATCCCGCCGTATGATTTCGTGGCTCGCTTCATGCGTTGTGTGAGTGCCCGGGAGGCCGTCCCCGCCTGCTCCTCGGGTGCTAATGTTGTCGGAGTGCGCGTCCCGCTCTCGGCACTCGTCCATTGTGCACCCTATCGGCTGCTCGTCGGTGCTGCTCGAGCACATGGGATACAACTTTCCCATAGCTCGCGGTCGGGTGATGCGTTCCGGTCTCTACTGTCCTCCCATGTTTGTAATCAAAGCTGTTCTGTGCTCGTTTCACTATTTGAGCTAGAGCTGTCCACAAACAGTGCTACGCGGCCGAAGGTCTTGCATTTCCCTGACGTCGCCGGGCCCGTTCGTCCCCCACCGCCTTCTTTCCCGCCTCGGCCCTTGTCTGTTGCCCGGCAAGCGGCCGTCGTGCGCGATTGGTGTGAAGCCACCTCGCCTGTCAACGTTACAGAGCGTGCGTGTGCAGTTTGCGCTCGACTGCTACCTTGGAAAGATGTAGCTGAATACCGGGAATGCGACCTTCCCTTGGATACTCTCAGCAGGCCAGGAGAATATGTCACGCGACGGGCTCGTGCTCACTCTAACGAGCCTGTGCGAGAATTTGCAGGACCCATATTGTATCCACCTAGTGTGCACGGACACGGTACCAATTGCTTTCTCTCTGTGTGCAATGACTGCATTCTCCCTCTTCGTGCACGCCGTATCCCGCGCTATGCCCTCGCGAATGGCCGATGGATAGGCGAATGTCCTCCTGAACTGCAGGGGCTACGCTATGTGGAGCAATTGCTCATCGCTCGGAATCGTCATAGCTTCTGTGTAGCTGAGGTGTCCCGCGGCAGACAGCGTTACTTAACTGCGAATGCTATAATCTTCGGACAGCCTGTTGCACAGATGTATAATATGCTCCCTCCTCCTCGCAGAGATATAGAGCAGTGTCTTGCTATCCTTTTTGTCGGATCAGCAAAACCGACAGACGAGGACATCAGCCGAACACCCTTTCTTGTTCGGCATCGCGTGGTACTACGCGCCCTGCAGTGGCTGCAGCTCAATCATTCAGACTATCACGACATTACAATTTCTCACACAAATCTACAGGAATACCCTGAAAATGCCCCGCCGGTGGGAATCGTGTATCGTGGACGCAACACGGCCACGGGAGAAAATAGGGCTGTGTATCAGACCGAGGACGATCGGGCCGTACAGACAGGAGACTGTCCGTTTGTGGTACACGGCTTATGCGGCAGCGAGTTCGCTGAGATGACTTATGATCAAAAGCTGCGCTATGCCGTTCGTTACTTTGATAGCGGAGGAAAGGCTATGTATTACGGACATGAGCGTAAGCCACAGTCTATCTATCATAACCCTACCTTGTTTCCATCAATGTTCCCGTGGCTGTTTCCCTATGGTTTAGGTGGACTTGAAAACGAGAACATACATATTCGGCTCCATCGGGCACAGCAGATCAAAGCTCTCCTGTTGTATCCTGATCGGCGTTTCGAGCGTGACCGATGCTTCGCATTCATTGCCTTCAATCATGAACAAATACGAGATAGCGCTTCCGGAGGTTATCTGCTTACCGCAAGACATAACTTCGGCAGTGTCGCGGATAAACTGCTCAACATAGACCGTGAAGCCCTAGACAGCATCATACAGCGCGGCGCCGACGGTGAATACGTTAGGCCTGAAAACGACGCAGAAAAGGCGTGCTTTGATTTAATATCTGCAGTCGACTACGTGGCTGGGCATGTGTCCGGGTTGACAACCTCTCGAAAGTATCAGCGCAACGAGATTCGCTCCTTGATCATGCAGAAGGGCGTACCATTGTTTTTCATCACGTTCGCACCGGCGGACATCAAGAACCCGTTGTGCTTGCATTATTGCGGCGAGGAGGTGGATCTAATGCAGCACATGCCTCGCCTGCGCAGCTCCGATGACCGCAGACGGGCCATCGCAGACCATCCGGCAGGAGCCGCACGGTTCTTCCATTTTCTGGTCACGACGTTCATCCGTGTCATCTTGAAGCATGGAGATGACGAAGGCGGTGTGTTCGGACCTACCAACGCTTACTATGGTACAGTTGAAGCACAAGGACGGCTTACCTTGCATCTACACATGCTCGTCTGGATTCGAGGCTGTCCGAGCCCCCAGGAAGTACGTGATCGCTTGCTTGCCGATGCAGAATTTGAGGACTGTTTGTTGACCTGGTTAGAATCATGTCATACCGGTGACTTCGCCACCGCAGATGAGCAGAGTCTAGAGGATGAGCTCGAAGATGAGTACTTCGAACACCGAGCAGATGGTAGTGTGATGCGCCGCACGAGGCTGAAGGCAAACATCCGCGATCCCGCAACCATGCAACCCCTGCGTCCTCCGCCCCCAACAGCTACAGAAGAACAGTTACTTCAGTGGCATAGAAGATTCTTGGTGGACACAGACCGCGTCGTATTCTGCATGAACCGCCATGACCGGGAACATACCCTTGGGTGTTGGCGAGGTTATTGTCGGGCCCGCTTTCCTCGCGAGCTGTTTGAGAGCACTCAGGTCGATCGCGCGAGCGGGGCTATTCGGTTTGCGAAGAAGGAACCGTGGATTAACACTTTCAACACCATACTGTCCCACACGATGCGGAGTAACACGGACGTCGGCTGCTTGCTGTCCGGGACCCAGGTCAAAGCAGTGATGGCGTACATCTCTGATTACATCACCAAACCGGGACTTACGACGCATAGTTTCTTCGAGACAGTCCGTGCCGTGTTAGACCGGAATACAGAGCTTCTCCAATGTGACAGTGACGGTCGCGCAGACGCGGCGAGGTCTCTAGTCGTGAAGATCGTTAACGCCATGTCCGGTGCGGCTGAATTGGGAGGACCCGCCGTGTGTGCCTACTTGCAGGGTAATCCTGATCATTACACTAACGAGACATTTCGAGTGTTTTACTGGCGCTCGTATGCTCGTAAAGTGCTGGAGGATAGTGCTTCACTAAACGGGCGGGCCTCCGATACATCTTGTCCTGCTACTGAGCGCGTCGTGCTAGGTCTTGGCGATGACGGCGTAGTCCCGCTGTCGAAGGTTAACGACTACGTCTTTCGCCCTGACGCGTTCAGCCGATGGACCTTATACGAATTTCTGTCACGGACAGACGTGCGTCGCCTCGGCAATAAGGAGCGCTTTGTGGGAGAACAACGAGCTGACGCTCCAGACGATGACGGAAACTCGACCTCATCGAGTGACGACAGCGGCGACGATGTCGGTGAGCTTGTCCCTGCATCGGTGAAGACGCGACGGGGACGTTCGTCCCGGCCCCGTGCCCACCGCTTTCTCGCAGGCCATCCTCAACGTTCTACTCATGGAGTATACGAGCGCCCTCCTCAATCCACCTACATATTGAACTTCGTCGGGGGTCCCTTACCTCGTCCTGATCGCGGGGATCGTGACGAATACTGTAGCGTCATGTTGACACTGTTCCATCCCGGCGGTTGGAGAAATGGTCGAGACCTTCGAAAAGAGGGAGAAACGTGGCGCATGGCATTCGAGCGCACGTTGTTTGCACCTGAGCATGTGCAAATCATGAGAAACATGAATGTACTTTATGAGTGTCTGGACGCACGTGATGATTTCGCAGCTCGACGTAGGGAAGCTGCCGGCGGCGCAGGTGAGGATCGCGCAGGCCCCCTACCGATGGCAGTTCCGGCAAGTGTACCGGACGACATGGTACAGGACCCCGAGCCCGACTTCTCCTTTGAACACACGGAGCAGTCGTTAATGGAGATGGTCGAAGATTCAGCTATGGGACCACGAACCGCCAAACTGCACGCCGAGATGGAGCGCATGCGCAGGCTGTTGCTCCCGCTGGTCTGCGTTGAGACAGCGCAACAGGTGACTGGATGGGTCCAGGCGTTGGACGTGCGCCGCCAGCCTGCAGCAGAGTGGAAGAAATTAGTCGCAACTGCGAGACAGGCTGCTGTAGACCAGATGAATGGGTCAAACCAAGACATGACAAACAACATGGTTGGGGTAGAGAAACATGCACAACGTCATCTCCCGCTACCCGCGGCTCACGACGAAGGCGTTGTGACGGTCGTGGGTAAAGACGACCTCAACGGCAGGATAGGCGCCCACGGTGTCCCACGTCCTCTGCAAGACGCGCCCACGTCTCTTCTGCATTCCACCATAGAGTCTTTTACCCTCAACATAGAGCAGACGCGGGCATTTATGATCGCTGCTCGACACTTGCAACACCATGATCCCCAGCAGCTCCTCATGCACCTAGGTGGCATGGCCGGAACGGGCAAGTCGCGCGTACTCAACGCCATCATGACTTTCTTGGACAATCGCGGTGAGTCTTATAGGTTTATAGTATTGGGACCCACCGGAAGCAGCGCTGCGCTTGTTGGTGGGTCAACGTACCACTCTGTGTTAGGTTTTACAGTAGGCAATGATTCGGGTTTCTCCCTCACCACTGCTTTGGAGAAAGTCCGAGGACGCCTTGTCCGCGTCGACTTGATATTCATTGATGAGGTGTCTATGATATCATGCACCGATTTACTGCATATTCACAAGCAACTGCTCAGAGCTTTTCCGAATGTGCTACTGCCTTTCGGCGGCAAGAGTGTTGTTCTCGCCGGGGATTTCGCTCAATTGCCGCCCGCGGGTCGCTCACCTGCACTATATAGCAATGCAGTTGGTTCTTACTCGAGCGGCATGTCTCCATTCCGCCAGGAATGCGTTCTCGGGAAAGCTCTTTGGCACCAATTCGTCACGGTCGTCATTCTGCGGCAGAACATGAGACAGCGAGGTGTATGCGAGAAAGATCTGCTGTTCAAGCGTGCACTTGAGAACATGCGGTACGCAGCCTGCACCGGTGAAGATATCAAATTGATCCAGTCCCTTGTATGGCGGCCCACTGCTGGCGACTCATTGCTTCGCGATCCGCGATATCGGGAAGTCTCCATCATCACTGCCCGCAATGCTCATCGTGACGCCATCAATGCCGTCCGCTCAGAGGAGTTCGCTCGTGTACGTGGAGTACCGCTGACCTCATTCGTTTCTCTAGATACATGGAGCAAAACTAAAGATCAATCCTCGCTTCGTAGGGCCCAACGTCAGTACAACGAGGTCGTCGACCCGGTGCGAACAACAGATACCATCGGAAGGAACCTACAAAGCGTCTTGTGGAACCTGCCCCCCACGTTGACGGATCATCACGCCGGTACGCTGCGCTTGTGTAAGGGTATGCCTATTCTCCTAAAGTACAATGAGGCTACAGAGTTATGCGCCACGAATGGAGCTGAAGCAACCGTTGTTGACTGGCATTCTCACGTCGTCTCTGGTAACCACCATGTGTTAGACGTGCTCTTCGTGGAACTGACAAACCCGCCCCGTTCAGTACAGCTCCCAGGCTTGCCCCCCAACGTTGTGCCGCTGACTAGGATGCGAAAGTCAGTCCGGTGTACGCTGCCGGTGGGTGATTTACAAGTATCCGTTAGTCGTGAACAGGTCGCCGTGCTGCCTAACTTTGCAATGACAGATTATGCTAGTCAGGGGCGCACACGCACCGTCAATGTTGTCCACTTGAAGCACTGCAAGAACCACCAGGCTATTTACACGTGCCTCTCTCGTAGCTCGTCATGTGAGCACACTGTGATCCTCGACTCCTTCGATGCGGCTAAAGTTCGCGGAGGTGCGTCGTCCGCACTGCGTCGTGAGTTCCGGGAGCTCGAACTTCTTAGCGAGATTACTGCTCTGCGGTTAGAGGCCAAGCTTCCCGCCCATATTCAAGGTTCTACACGAAGTGCGTTGCTCGCTACGTTCCGGGCTTGGAAAGGCAAACGGTATGTACCTGCGCTCGTGCACCCCGCACTCGATTGGTCTGACGCTCCCGATGAAGAGCTCACGCCATGCGACAATGTCGACTCCGCGTTGCCGCATCTGTGTCCACCTCATCGCGATCCCACCGAGCTCATGTCGTCTGCTGGCACCGCGAATCTGCCGGACGCAAGTGTCGCGCGCGATGACTCCGCCGAGCCGGTGACACGTCTCAAGTGTTCGCGACCTACAGAGCAGTGGGACCCACGACCAAAGAAACGCCAAACAAAGGACAAAAGCGCTTACAACACTGACACTGCACCGGCCGCGCTCTCTCACCCGCCACAGCCCAATGGTCGTCGAGGACTGGTATGGGACAGCGCGAACTGGAGCTGTGCGTACGACTCCGTTCTCACGGTTCTCCTGAATCTCATCACGGATTACGGCGCTGACTGGTTCGCAACGATAGCAGTGAATAATCCGTACATGGACATACTGCGCGCGCGCGTATCTGCGGATATAGTGGCACCCGGGAATGCTGAAGTGGTCCGTGATCTATTACGCGACGTGCTATTCGCTGTTCATCCGACTCGCTTTCCCAGACATGGTCACTCCCTGGCTGCAGTATCAGACGTCATGTCGTGCTTGTTTTACCTGCCGCACCCGATCGCGCAGAGTACGAGCACGTGTGCATCTTGTTCCCTGGTAAGCGAACACTCTGTCGACTTAGCTCGTTCCTACCTGTGGTGTCTGACCTCAACTGCGTTTCGTACACATTTTCCCATGCAGAGCAGCATCACCCCAACAGAGTACGTGCGGTGTTTACTCTCGGAAGCATTCGAGGTCCACTGCCCCGCATGCCGTACGGAGAACCCGGTGCAGTCGAAGTTAATCACAGCACCTAGTTTGGTGATCATAGAAACGTCTCAGACGGTCCCGGTACGTTCTGAGCCCACCTTGCAGATGATGGTCGGACAGACTCGCCACACGTGGCGACTTTCCGCCGTCCTCTACCATGGTTTTAATCATTTCACGTGCCGATATATCTCTCCAGACGGACTAACGTGGTATCATGACGGCGACGTCACCAAACAGACATGCATTCGTGATTGCGACATCGTATCAAGCCCAAGCAGCGCTGCGGTAGCAAGGGGACGAGCAGCGACCCACTACATCTATACATTAAGCCAGTGAGGTATCGTGAAGCCCTCGTCCAGCAGGATACTGCAGGTGTCTGTTAAGTGAGCAATCCCTTACTCGCTGCGGCATTGCTTACTAACCGTCGAACTATGCGTCGCGCCACTAGATCATCCCTCCCTCGCATGTTCACCAGCCCTTCTCCTCTGACACCGACGCGGAAAACGATAAGTTCTCCCCTCCACACACGGCCTCCCCTCTCGTCGATGCCGCCGTCGCGGGCTACCAAGTATACAACATACTTGTAATAAACCCGGCTTGCGAGCCTATTCCTCGCAAATAAGCGGCGCACTTGAAGACCCTCGGTGGAGCGAAAGATGGTGTCGACGAGAGGTATGTCAACGTTGCCGACGGACGGATACCGGTGTGCGCTGCATAGCAGAAAACGACCTGGTTGTCCCTCTGCTATGTGAAAGCCACGAATGCTGATAGGCTGTAACAGTTCAGCGACGGATCTAGCCCGAACCGCACTGGCTACGTACTGTGAACGGCATATGTTTGTGTTCTTTTGCTCTTGACCTTGGTGCGACCACTGACAACGCGACGTTAGGCTCGCAATCTTATAATCCAAGTGCGGTCGCTGCTCGGCAGACGACATTTCCGGGAATCTTCCCCTCGGAAAATTGTCCGCCGTTGAGGGTTAAGGCCACCTCGGCTTCGGCTGGGAATACGTCATCTGCTCCGATGTCCAGATCGTTCGGAGAACATAACAACACAACGCCGACGTTCAGACTTCCTCCACACGGTGTTCCTTCATTCCCGCGCGAATCTGTCCATCATCAGGCATTGGCCGCGATGTCCCGGTAGGTCTTCCAATTGTTCGCAGCGCGCTCCGGTCCCTGACTTCTCCAGTACAGCTCTACGTCTACCAGCGGCCGGAGTGCATGCCTTGCGTTTCCACTATATCACCTCGCTTCCGTCTGCCGCACGGTCTGCAATTTCTACGTCTCCATGGAGGTGTTGTTACTAACCTGAGGGATACAGTCCTCCGCCCTTGTAGCAGTTGTCGTCGAACACCAAGGGCGCGGCACGCCCCATATGCACGCGATCTCGATATCGACGAGCAGAGTTTTACTCATGACGAGATTGTTCTAGTCTGGTTACGCTATAACAAATGCTTTGTCCGCGCATGAAAGTAGTCGCGAGTGCCTTACAATTTCGACGTCACAGTGAGTGCTTATCGCCGTTGTCGGACAGCTCATGGCACGGTGGACATATCGGTGGACAGAACCCTCCGAGTTCCCTCAGATCCAAGCGCACGACCCTCTGGCCTCGGTCGCGCATAAGCGGTTCTCCGTCCGCTCAGCCCCGTCGACACCTTTTGCGAAGGTTTGGGCCAAGGGTTTTCTACATATACCGCTACCCCTGAACGTCCCGCCTCTACCCTTGCCCCTGTGCTTCGATCGCGATAGCCCTTATACACATGACGAGCCTCCTCTCCCTCAGCCGTGCGCGCTATCCGTCCGCCGAACGGCACGATATCTTCACGTCACTGGTCGACGACATCATCATCGCCCTCTTGGACTACGTTGAAATCGACTCCCTTGTTCGGTTCCGTTCGACCGCGCACATCGCAGACGCCTACGTGGCCGACTACTTCTCGGGGAAGCTCAACGGCCTACTCAGCCGTTTTGTTCAGAACCCCACGCACTTCCTCCACGAGCTCGACATATGCTCGTCTGTCATCTCCGGCTCGTCCGCGCTGGCTTTGCTGTTCCGCCTCCCCTGGATCCCCCAAGACCTCGACATCTACACCCCCAGGGACTACTTCCACCATGTC
The DNA here is from genome assembly GCA_001304625.1 of Trametes sp. AH28-2. NCBI lineage: Eukaryota > Fungi > Basidiomycota > Agaricomycetes > Polyporales > Polyporaceae > Trametes > Trametes sp. AH28-2. The sequence goes on along the minus strand of KQ464073.1, from coordinate 709,036 downwards.
GTTGGCTACCTGGTGCACGTCGAAGGTTTCGACGTCACTTTCCTCTCCGGTCACCACTACAACTCCTACGGGAACGTCCGCAACGTCGCCCGTCTAACCGGTCGCAACGGAGAACGCATCGACGTCGTCCAAAGCGCCTCGAACAATGCGCTGCTTCCCATCGCGTCGTTCTGGCACACGGCAGTCATGAACTACATCGCTGCCGACAGGTTCTGCGTCAGCTACCCCCACCTCACCGAAGAGCACCGGGCTCTCATCTCCACGGCGCATATGCAAGAGGCGGACCACGCGGGCGTCCCGAAGCCTACCCAAGACAGCAACCTCATCAAGAAGTACTTCGCACGCGGTTTCGACCTGCGCCTGTCGCACACCTCCTGGGCCAGAGAGGGCGACGTCGACGCAACCTGTCCCGGATTCACCTCCGCTTACTGCCCACTCTCCATGCGCTACTTTGGCGATCGGCACTGCGTCACCGGAGCCCTCAAAGCGGTTCGCGCCCCCTCTCCATTCCGCCCTAGGAAGAACCTACTCGACGAGCTCACCGTAGTATGGTGGAGGGGTGGGCAAACCTGCGGTGGACGTTGCAGCGACGAAGGGTCTTGGGTTCGCGGCGGCTCCTTTAGCTGCCGCCGGTCGATGGTTGAAGGCTCGTAGATCTTTGTACCGTGCTTCATGGCGCAAATATCATCACCCCTTCATATTCGTCTACTACTGGCAGCGTGTTAAGCGTGCAAGCGACGCACGTTCGAACAGGATTGGTCAACCTCTCTAACTATTGCTCCCTTTTCCGCCTATTCTGACTGAACATGGTGAGTCGACTGAGGAGACCATACTATTGAACAAATCGCGAGTAGGAAGTCGTCCTCCTGTATGTTGTTGCCGCGGCGCCCGGGTGTCGTTAGCCAGCGTCATATGGTCGTAGCGCATCTGCAGCTGTGCTCCGCTCATCAAGGGCACGGAAAGCATGCGGGCGAACGTGGTGGTAGACCCGGTGGTCCCGCGCTCGCGAGCCTTGTTTGTCTGCGGAGGCTGAACATGTGGTATTGGCGCGTATGGACACGCGCCCGCGCTCACCGGAGGACGCAAACGCGGACTCGGCGACAGGCAGCCCAAGAGCAAGAGATCGTTGCGCTGTGCCCGGGGGTGCCGCTCGACGGCGAGGTGGACGAGCTGATTGGGCAGCTTGTTTGTGTCAGCGGCGCGCGGGGAATGCGCACTTCCGTACGACCGACTGGCTGAGTACGAGTCTGGCCAACCAAGGCGAGTATGAGCACGGCGAACGAGGGAGCGTGTAACATAGTGACATTGGATTCCGAAGCTGCCTGGTCTACACGACTTGTGGACTACGGCGCTGGTGTAGTGTCCATAGCGTCTTCCACACCTTCGAAATTGAACCCGCTTTTGACCGCAGCTGCCTTCCGTGCAACAGAAGCTGTCGCTGGATTGATTCGCGGGGCTTTCAGGATGCGCTGAGCGTGTAATCAGTTGGACACCTGACAGAGAGTGAGCAGCGCACTCACCATAGCGTGCGCAGCAGGGGCGAGCCTAACAACCTCTTCGGGACTGAAAAACACCTCCGTCTTGCGTGCCTTCCTCGCGCGCATGGTAATGACTTGCACTGTGACCGCAACATCAACGAAGTCCCCTCGTCGTATGACGAGAGGGTTAGCACGCGCGATGACTCCGTCGTCCCTCTGAACCCCCACCGTCACGCGGTCAGACACACACCACAGGTGCGCTATCTTCGCAGCGCGTCCGGTAGGATCATCTTGCTTTGTGAGGGCGGACGTTGACGGCGTGTCGGTGCCAGGGCGGACCTGGGTCATCCGCACTACTGAGTCTCATCGGCAAGCATGATGTGCGGCGTCATATTGACGTACCTTTGTGAACACCCTCCGTCGCAGGCATATCTCTCCACGAGCCTCTCGATTGCTGGACACAGGAGGAGGTAGACAGAGTTGTTGGTAGATCAGCTCTGTGATATTGGCCAAGGCGCGCTGTTGGGCGCTGAAGGCATCTTTGCACGCGGCACCGCTCAGCGTGAGAGACTGGACAGCCTTCGGCGCGTGTTCGACGTCTCTGCCACGGGCGCAGCAGTGGTCAATACCTCTGTCGCCACCGTAGGTGTTCTTACACTCACCCATTCCAGTTCCCAAGAGCATTGAGATTGACGTCTGCTACCACTCCTTGCAACCTCAAAGCCATCTCCATCATCTCCCCGTCAAGGTGGGCAGGATGAATCAGGACCTTAGGTGCGCTGGAGGGCTCCTCTCTGTCGACGTACAGCCATTGACAGAGAGACTCATAGTCCACAGGCACAACCCTCCACGCAGGCAAGTCCTCCTTTTTAGCCCTGTCGAGGATTGGCTTGCCCAAGCCTGATGGCCACAGATCTCTCGCAAGCTGAGAGTCAGACGCTAAAGAAGATCAAGTCCATCGCTATTCTCCCCAAACATGATCGCTCTCGTACCTGCAATGAACGACATGCGATCGAAGACGAGCGGAAGAAGAGTCGACGAGTGTAGGAGGGATAGTAACCCTTCAGCGCGTAAGCAACGCAAAGGAGGTGGACACCGCAAGTAGCACTCGACGCGCCCCGTCGTCACGTCTGCGCGATCGACGCGCGCCACCATCGGTCCTAGCACTACCACGTCTGCGCGATTGACTCCCGCCGCCATCGGTCCTAGCACTTCCGACCGCGAGGAACACATCGGCCCAATCGCGTTCGCTTTCCACCGCTCGATTTCCTCCACGCCCGTACATCCGACGGAGAACTTTTCCGGGGTGCGTCTGAGGGCGGCTGAGCTGCAGAGCACCTGCCCGAGGTTTGTCGCGCCCATCGACACGTTGTTGCGCGGTTTGTGCGTCATCGACCCCCACCGCCGTCGGACGTTGCGATTCCGACCACAAGGAACGCACTGGGCCAATGACATTTTGTGTTCGCCGCTCGGTCTCCACCACGTCCGTACATCCGAGAACTTTTCTGGGGTGCAACAACACGACGTCGGCCCAAATCCGCTGTGCAATTTTTTGACATCGGGTCCTTGGCCCGCTGGCAATCACTCCGGTACGTAGCGCTACTCGCCTCCTCCAACGAACTCTCTGCGATTTCATTGTCTCACCGTCCATTGGTTAGATGTCAACATGCACCATGCTGGATCAAGTGATTGTCTACTCCAATCGGAGAGAGACACGTCTCCTGCAACACTGCCCGCAACGGGAGTTCCTCCGCCGCTCGCGCACGCAATGCCTGCGCGAGAATGGCAGAAACATTGCACCGTTTGCTCTCGTCCGCCCTCGATCCAACGTATAAAAGCCGTACGAATCCCCGGCGAAGAAACGACAGAGTACCTTGCATCTGCTTATCGCTCCTTCGCCATGGCTCCAAAGACCGCTCGCGCAGATACTCCTGTTACCCGTCGGACTGCCAAGAGGGCAAGGTGAGTCACCGCAGGCTTTTCCCCTTGTTCAATATGCTCACATCCAACAGACTGCAAGATGGCGCGCCCGATGAACTGGGCAAAGACGCCGCAACGAACGAATCAGTCGAGTCCGACTTATCGGCAGCTCCAGGCTCTCCAGCTAACTTCGATCAACCGATTGGTAGGTCTAGTTTTCGACCTAAGTGCCGCCTGATCGACTGAACACCTATGTCAGCTTCAGGTACGACGGCATCCCCTAAGTCCGATGTCACTTCGCTGCCCGTGGAGAACACCGTCCCCGGTTCTGCATCTCTCCTCCTTTGTAAGTTGTCGTGTTCTATGCACATCCATTATCAGCTCACACGTTGTCAGGCGAATCAAACCACGACACTGCACGCGCGGACTCCGCCGCAGACATAACAGCTAGAGCATTGCACGGTACACTATTTGCCACCCTTTCGCAAGCTCCAGCTGACGGCTTACCCCTTCCCGATCATCCAGATCAAGTGACGCACGCCACAACCGGCGCGCCGATGCCGCAGCAGTCGCCCCCCGCCGCGCCCGAGCCAGTCCCTGTGCGCCCGAGCATCGCGGTCGTGCAGCTGACAACGGAAGCGGCCGTTGGGTCGTCCGCGGCCACTCGCGTTCAGGACGCTGTGGGGCCAGCTCTGGCTCCCTCCGTTATGGCCCCTGCGCAACCGTCCATCCATTCCACGAGCCCGAATGCCGCGCATCCCGTGCTCACACCCGCGCCCGGAACGCCGACGCCGCCACCCACCAACGATCCTGTCGAGGAGAATGAGCAGGACGTCGCCCAACTGATGCCGCCGCCCGCGCCGCCCGCGCCTCTCGTGTTCACAGGGATCGACTATGTCCCGCAAGAGGTCTTGACGTCAGTCTTCGTCTACATCTCGCAATTGTCTCTTCTAACCCGAACGAATGCATTATAGTCGCATGCAGAGGATTGCTCGGTATCGGGAACCTGCGAACAACCGCTTCGCGCTCTCTACTGTTCCTCGAACTGCGGACTGGGGGCGCTCCACCCGGACGGAGAAGATCCTCTGTCTGAATGGTAAACCAGTGCTCATCTGGATTGTAGGCCGCGTGCGCACTCTCTGGTTTTTCGATCGTCATGGGGACCCCCACCTTCGGGTCAACATCGGCGTCACTTTGCACTGTGATCCCGACAACGCAGCAGCAAAAGATCTGTACGGGAAAGCGCGACCCCGTCCCGGTAAGTTCCATTGCATGCTCGCACGCCAAACGCGCTAACCACGATGGCAGATAGCACTCCGGCAACAGTATACGCCGGGCGTCTCTGCGGCCAACAAGCCAAGGGCGAGTACGTCCAAACGGTATGTGCAGTGTTCTTTGCTCTTCGCACGATCGAGTCTCTGCTGACAAAGCATCCCTAGCCTGCTGCTTTCACCCAGGTGTACGATGCCACCGCTCGTCTGACTGCGAAGTCTGCCATGCCGCAGCTCAGTCCCGTTGACTTGGGTAAAAATGATATCGTCGTCGTCGAGGCCCACCTTACGCGCTGGAAGCGGTCTTCGGAGGGTAAAGCGAAGAAGTCCTGGACCACCTTTGATGTCGGGTTCGATCTCCAGAGCATTTTCCTCCTGTACTCTGCCCCTTCCGATGTAGGCGATGGCGAAGGCGTAGAAGACGTGGACGAGATCGCTGTCGAGCTTTGATCGAATTTTTTCTAGATTAGGATAGACAGATGTACCCCAAAAATTCAGGCCCTCCTTGTCCCATTGCTCTCGTCCTACCCGTCTCTCTTCGCTACTCTCCTCCCGCGTGCATCTTGTTCCTCTTCGTGCTTCTCTTCCTCCGCGTGCACCTTCTTCCTCTCCGAACGCTCATCCCTGCTCACCATGGCGCCGACGTTTTCCAAGTCCATCATGGTCGACATCGTCTTCCAAATGGATATGCCCACTCTGCTCATCTTCCGCCAAACTTCTCGCGAGTCACTCCGCCTCGTCACCGAAGAACTCGCCCGCTCGCTCAAAAACTTAGCCGCGCAGTTCGTCCCCAACCCTCACGCTCTCCTCGCCAAACTTGATAGACACGGGGCCGTCATCGCTGGGTCCGTCGCTCTACAATTCTTTCTCCGTCAATCCCTCATCCATCCCGCCAACCTCGACATCTTCATCCCATTCGAGAGCATGCCGCCCATCCTCCATCATATGGTTGAGCAGCAACACGGGACAGTGACGATCCCCTCCCTCGCACCACCCCCTTTCTGGCACATGCTCGCCGAGCAGAAGATATCAATCCGCACCCCGTACGGCGACGTCACGCTATGGCAGAGCCACGCCCACACCCCCTTCCTCCCCATCGTGTGCAGCCCGACGTCCGCGCACTTTGTCTACGCCAATCCTTCCTACTTCGGTGCCGCCTACCCTCGCCTCCTCTTTCAAAAACGCGCAATTGTTGGTCGTCCCGACGTCAACGGATTCGAGGTTGCCGTCGATAAGTGCATGCGCCGCGGTATCGACCTGCGCCTCTTCGCCAGAATGTGGCCCGATCTCGCACACTACGGCCTTTGCGCAGCCAAGTATCACGCCTGCCCCGCCCAACAACGTACATTCTCCGACCGCGGCAGCCTGAACGCCCGAGTGAGACCTCTGGAGGACAAGGAGCTGGAGGCGGGGGTTGTGTGGAGGCTGGATTGTCGCCCTTGTGGGCGCGGATGTTCGTTGCCAACAGATGCGTTGCCATTCCCTCATCTTCTACAAGATATTCTGTAACTGCTGTACCTACTCAACGTTGTCTGTTGATGTGTATCATGCGCTCCCATCAATGCAAACATCGATTTGTTTGTCCGAGCGTCACCCCCGCTCTCGTGAGCGCTCACCGTGGCCGGCGCTTTCCTCACTTTTATCGCTTAGCGCCGAGCGATGCTTTGTTTAGCCCAACGTCGACTGAATGACGTGACCATGAAAACCCGTACGCTCTGCAACGAGTCTTCTCCTGGGCCGTCTCTTGCCACCATGCAGCCTTCGCCGTCCCTCGACACTCCTACCGTCCATGACACGGAAACACGCGAGAATGCCGCAAGCCTCCAGACACATGACGCTTCGCGGCAGCGCGAGACTGCACCAACGGATGACTCTTTTGACTCTTTGTGGGACGACATAGGAGACACTACGCCGGCAGTTGACTTGTGGGTCCCTAACGCGATGTTCCAGTATGTCGCAGCTCTGCGCTATAGGCTCCGAACTCACTATCGCTCCAATCCCAGTCGCCTGCAAAAGATCTTATCCTACACCAATATCGAACAAGCCCGGTTCATCTTGGGTAACGTCCCGTTAGACTGTGACTGGGGCACAGGTATACATGCTCCCCATCTCGTGCGACATAGCCAAGTCGTCCAGATCTGGGCTGTCGGACATTTGAGGAGCATGTGCTTCGTGGCTACGGAAGGAAACCCCAAGGCCCGTGCTCGCATCTCCCTAGAGCTGCTCCGCGATGTCGACCGCGCAGCTGTCAAACAGTTGATGGGGTTGGCGAACCATGGCCCTACGCCCGGTGTGTCTCATCTTGATTTCTGCAGTGCGCGCTGTCTCATATGTTCTGCAGCGCGATCGTGGACCGACTACGCCGACTTCTGTGCAGACAGCTTCGATTCCTGCGGCCGTAAGGTACGAGGTATTGTTTTGTCATATACGCATTCACCCTTATACCTTTGAGCAGGTCTTTGGCGAGATCTACGACGCACGCGAGTCCTTCAGGAACAAACGAGACATGCGTACTCTACTCCTCACGGATATCGGCGTCGGTGACCTAGTATTGGCAGAGTGCTGGTTCGTCCGGAGGGCTCTGGACAACTCTAAGCCGGGGCGCTGGTGGACGTCGTGGACGACCGCATTCCAATTGCGTGGCCTGTCTCTACTGATGTCTCGCATGCCTGAAACAGACTCCCCCACAACCTCTACTCAATGTACTTTCAACGACGTCCTGTAATCGTACATCAAACACCGAAGAAGTCCGCGTACAGCACTGTCCCCTCTCATTGCTGCGACCACTCTGTGAGCGCTAGATTTGAGCGCTCAGCCATTGCACATGAGCACGCTATTCTCACCTCCGCCTGTCCCCCGAGTGCGATCACACAATTTTTTGCACAATTCTTTGCACGCCGCCGCTGCCTCAATTCAGTATAAATAGCAGCCTCGCCCGCAAGACACGTCGCTCCCTTCCTGCACTATGTCTCACGGGCTCCGTAAGCGTGCACGGTAACGTACCACCCCCTCGACCGCATACCACATGCTGAGCACACTCCATAATCCAGCCGAATTTCGGGCAGCCCTGCAGAAGTCGAACGGCTACTACTACCTGCAGACTACACTGATGGCGACTCGGACTCCACAGAGTCTCTTAGTCGCGACGCTATCGTCCTTCCGTGGTGGCTGCGATTGGCTGACAATACACCAGAGTAAGTGAATCTGCTCTGCATCGATTGCTCCGCTCATCTGTGCCACAGACGTCTGCGCACCTTTATGAACTATCACGATGACCACGGCCGTACAGCGCTCGCCAGAGTGCCGGCGACCGCCACCTGGGGTAACGGCCAGCAAGACGCCTACCTTTGCGCTGACAACCGCCCTATTCTCCTGTGGGTTGTCGGCGTCTTGCAGGCACTGTCTTTCGTTGCTGCGGATAACGATACCGACACCGGCTGCGATATGTTCATCCGCCTTCTACGAGACGTCGACCGCGAAGCGCTAGCTATGATCAACTCAAAGAGTACTCCAACCCCTCGTACGCATACTTTCTTCACTACGTCCCGTTCATCACTCACAGCGACACAGGCAACCCAAACGTCATTTTTCATGGGACTCACACTACATCCGGACCTCACAGCCTCAAGGTAAGCATTGCACGACGTCCGCCACAGAACTCGTGCCCCAACAATCTAGGTCTTCTCCGACGTCTACGATGCAACGACGCTGTATCGCGAGAACACAGCGATGAAGCGTATCCCCGCCTCCGATCTGATGATCGGAGACGTCGTGCTCGCCGAAGCCAGCATCGTTCGCCAGCAGATCTCCCAGACACGCGGCGGCGCACCGTGGGGGACATGGAAAGTTCACTTCCATGTTCAGCGTGTATCGAAACTGGTGTCGCGCGTACGAGTGAAGGAGGAACTCATCAGTAACAACTTCCCTGTATCAATGTAACCACGTCCGCTCGGTGTTTCAATGGATTCAAGCGTGCCTGTTGCGGACATATATGGCAAGCGCCTGTGTCTGTGTTCATCCCAGCATATCGGGTAGGAGATCGTTATCTGTGGAATCGGACCGGGCGTGCGTAGCATCGCCGTTCTCCCTCTAGTGGATTCGCTCATGCCATGTGCTCGCTCCAACCAGAGGATATATAACTCCCTCTCGACTGACCCGCATCCCCACAACACAACGACCACACACATCGAACCTCTAATACACACCTTCCACAAACCACTACTTGCCTCATCATCATGTCCTTCGGCAACCAGAACCGCACCACCGAGTCGTGGAACACCGACCCGAACTCCTTCTCCAACATGAACGGCCCCGACGCCGGCTTCCAGAACCAGAACCGTCGTGGTAGGCACCCTTGCTGACCCCGTCCCCCTTTGCGACTTGCTGACCCGGCGCTGCTGCAGGTGACTGGAACGACAACCAGCAGATGGGCTCGCAGCGCCCGACGCACGACCCGACCGACACCTCCAACTGGAGCAACAGCACCACTGGCCGCGGCGGTTTCGAGAGCGGCGGCTACTCTCAGCAGCAGCCCGGCCAGGACCAGCTGTGGACCGCCGGCCGGGGAGACAACTACGGCACCACTGGTTACGGCCAGGGTAACACCACCGACGCCAACACGTTCGGCACTGGCGGGAACTTCGGCGGCACCGGCCGGGGCGCGGGTGTCGACGGCGACAACTGGCGGCAGGGCGAGAACAACGACTGGGAGGGCAACAACGGCCCTACGCCCGGTGCTGGCAAGGCCAGTCTCGGCGAACGTCTAAAGGGTACGTGTGCCATGAGCTTGGGTAGCAGTCGTCGCGAAAATGTTGACTGGCGTACCTTCCACACAGGCAACGCCGAGAAGATGGCTGGCCGTGTCACTGGCAACCCGTCGATGGTCGAACGGGGTCAGGTCCGCAAGGTATGTGATACCTCGTGTGCATCGCATTCAGGATGAAGACCTCACGCGCCCACCTACTACACAGAGCGGTAACCCCGACGACACCAACTGGAACTCGAACGACTACTAAATGCGCGTAGGAGAGAAGTTTCGTACCACCGATGTATCAGTAGCACCCGGATTACATCCGCCGTATAATGGATGATGTAGCATATCGAGACTCACCTATCTCTTATGGACTTGCCAACATGCGCATGCGTGAATGCGGCTCTCGAGGTCCTGTATGGATCGATCATCTGTGTCCAAACTCTGCAAACCTGTGCTGCTACGAGAACGACGCTGGATTCGTGAGTCAGGTCCTGGTCAGGTCCCGTCGACGATGCAGCCATACCTACGCGTACCTCGTCATCGCGGAGTGACTCTCGTACGGTAAGGCTGTGCGCTCATCGAGGATTAGTTCCTGAGAGACGCAGCCCAGGCGTCCGACCCGCAACAAACTCTACCACCCTCCCACACATACGTCACCCAAAACGGCGGTCATACCCATACTTCGATGACGCGTGAGGGCGTAATGCTGCCTGCCCGCCGACTTCCGGTGCCTACCGACCATTCGCTTTCGGGCCTCAGGCCTCAGGTGCCAGGGCGCAGTCGGGGAGCAGAGCACAGCGGGGACGAGTAATTGGCGCGTTCGCACTCCAACTTCGTCTGGAGGACGTATAAGTATGCGCATCGTCAAACCAAGTAATCACTCACCCAAACCCCCTGAGATAACTACCACTCGCATCGTCATGTCTTTTGGCCAGCAAGACCGCAGCACCGAGTCGTGGAACAACGACCCGAGCTCCTTCACCAACAGCGGCCCCGGCGGGGGCTTCCAGAACCAGAATCAGCCCGGTACGCGCCATCCGCGTCGTCGTCACTCAACGCGATCAGCGCTGACTTTGCATCTTCGCAGTTGACGGCTCAGGCGGCAAGCGATTCGGATCCACGCGCCAGACGGACGACGCGATGGGCCAAGAGGGCTTCGGCAGCAGCGGTGGAGGCGGCGGCGGCGGCGGCCAGGGCTTCGGCCAAGACGAGTTCCAGTCTGGCGACCCGGGGGAGAAGTTCGGCACCTCTGGGTACGGGCGCAGCGGCATGGACACCGCCGGCACGGGCATGCTGCACGAGTCGACCGACATGTCCGGCACGGGCATGAACAACGAGTCCTCGACGCACCGCGGCTTCGACCGCAGCGGGAAGAACCAGGTCGGCGTCGACCACTTCGGCACTGCGAGCCAGGGGAACAACTTTGGCTCTCCCGGCTACAATGGTGGCAACACGACCGACGCCAACAGTGTTGGGACTGGAGGGACCTTTGACAGTAGTGATAGGGGAGGCGGCGCGGACAGCGACAACTGGCGGCGGAGCGACAACTCGAACAACAACGAGCAGACGTCCGGCTCTGGGAAGGCCAGCATGGGCGATCGCCTGATGGGTATGTTTGTGAACCTATGTACAGCGTGTCGAGATGCTGATAGATGCACCTACCACAGGCAATGCTGAGAAGATGGCTGGCCGTGTCACTGGCAACCCGGGGATGGTCGAACGAGGACAAGTCCGCAAGGTGTGTAGTGTTGCTCCTGGCATCCGAGGAACGCATCGTGACGGGTTTGCAGAGCGGCAATCCCGATGACACCAGCTACAACTCTAACGAGAGTAACGACAACTACTAGGTGCTTGCATGAGAAGTATTCATATGAAGCAATGTACCAGTAGCGCCTGTCACTCACCTTATGCATTCGCGATGCGAGTCGCAACTTGTACAAATGGGAAACGCATGGCCTGATTGCGACTGAGACCGCAACCGTTTGCATCGCGAGGTTGTGCAAACTACCGACGTCATTCGTAAGTTCGGGATTCTTGCGCCTGAGCCGGCTTCGAGGAGAGCTTGATCGCCGATGTCGACCCAACTCGACCTTCGTAGCCCGGAGACGGTGCATTGGATGCCGTCCGCTACGGCACAGAATGTACCAATGAAAGCATGCCGAATTGCTCTTGACTGATCTATCACCCTGCGTTCCTGCATCTTCCATTAGCGTGGGGACCCGCGAGCTATCTCGCAGCCTTACGACAGGATAAGTCCCATACAGGGCGCCAAGGTTTCGTCGCAGAATCGTACGCCCGCGGACATGCGTCGTGCGAGAACGCGAGGGCGGGGACCCGCGGCGCGTGACGACGGTGGCGCCGCGGCGAGCGCATTGGCTGTAGCTTGCCGACGAGGCACCGCGGTCGAAGCTGAGGTCGCCGGCGGATCTCGTAGTGCAACCCCCTTCGCGCCTTCGCAGCGCTCGGTGACTTGGGCTGACTTTAGCACGCTCGGGGCACACCGGGGACGTCGATGCACGTCGACTGCGGCGCCACCACCGAGGTGTCGCGAGAAGCGTCGGCCGGCTCAAATCGAACGTACGCCCGGGGTTCTCAGCTCTTCGCGCCCATTATCGCGCACGCGTGCCGATAGCTTAAACGTCTCGCGCGAACGCAAGCCTATGAGAGCCATGTGAGAGTGTGTACGGCGGCGGGTTATAGCGATAGACGTACCGGGGTCGGCATTACCCCCAGAACGCGCTGCGTGCGGACGTCTCGTACGTGAATCGGAAGCCAAAAGGCAACGCCACCGGCGCAAGCGACGTAAAGCCAACGTCTATTTCGAGGGCGCACGACTGATGGCCACTCACACTCGTACGTCTTACGCACATCCATAAGCCGGTGCACGGCCTTTTCCCGTGCTAGTGCTATCGGGCGCTTCTCCCGCCAACAGCTGCCGGCAGCCTGAGGCTCGACGACGGCAGTCGGTGCGCACGCCCCTGTCATGGGGTGACGGGAGATGCTGGCAGCAGAAAGCATCAGCGATTCCAGCCATGGCGAGACCGGCAGCACCGCGAACCTGGAATGGCAGCTAGGTTCGGGCTAGCGGGGAAGCTTGATGGACGGCGGCGTGGTTCAGGAACTGTTGAATGCTCGGCAACCCAGCTGCTGCGTGGATCCCGGGGGGCTGCGAAAGCGTGCTGCTTCGCGGCCGCCGGCCACGAGTCGGTGTAATCGCGGAGTTGGTGGGCAGGGTCGAGGATGCGTACTGAATGGATGGATGGTGGCTCTCGCTTAGGTGCTGGTTGAGCTAGCGTCCGCACCCGTCTCGCGGAAAGCATCTGCGACTCTTGGCCAATCTGACATCTAGGCCAGCTGTGCGAATCTGAGCGATGCCTGCTTGAACTCTCTTCAACGAATGGGTAGAATGGTCGAGAGCTACTGCGTCCCCTGCATTCCAGAGCAGCCCCGGTACGTTCTCTCGCAGCATGTCGACACAGAGTTCCTGCGCCGGACGATTCGATGTATGCCGACTAGGTCGCCGGAGACAATGAAGCGCGCCGATGCCCAATGGCGGACGCTTGATGCGCACTTGCGCCGCACGTCCATGGAGGGCCGGCATCTATCATTGTCCGTAGCGCTGCTTCCATGCTAACCAGATTCAGCCTCCCGCGCATGAGAACGGGCGAGGGCACTTACCTGCGCTCAACGTCAGCCCCCGCAAGGGGCCCCAGAGTTGCATGCTGTTGGCGTTGCGGTCTGCGGCGGAAGCGAACACGGGGTACCGGCGGCACTACGTGTGCTGGGATGTGTGCCTTGCATGGAGCGGAGTGTGAAGGGGCCCTTGATCGTTACCCCTTGCATCGCCTCTGGCACGGGGAAGGCAGCGCTGTATCGAAAGCAGACCAATGTCGCAGTCACGCACTAGTTCGGCACCCGCAGTGAAGCTAAAGGTGGCGGTCGCATGGGTACCACAGGATACAGATCGCACGGAAACGCGACTCTGTCAAACGGAGAGCATCTCCGGCGAGCGAACAGCGTGTCCGACAGCAGGATGGAGGCGTAACACGGATGTTGTTGGCTCGCTCTGTTTGGGCAAAGGCGGTAGTTACCCTTGCATGGGCGATGCGCTGATTCGCTAGTTACACGACTTATCCTCGAGGCTCGCAGCACTGAATATGCCATGTTGTCGCAAGATGGTCTGGAACCTGGAAGCAGCCAGTAAGCACTTGGCGGAGGCTGAAGGCGACACCCATACAATATGCGCGGTTCTAACCTCGGCCGCCGCCGCGAGCCACGTTGTTTTAGCCTCATCTTCCCGCGTACCATTGCACCGTGGGGGTAGAGGGTAAGTCCATTGAATGCCACGAGGCGAGGCAACCAGTGAGCAGCGCGGGAAGCGCAGGTTCTGGGATCGACCCATGTACGGGGCCCCAGGTGGCTGTTTTACCCCGCATCCTATACATCGTCCGAGAGGAATCGAGAACATACGAAGAGCCTCCGCTGCGAGTTTGATGGTCGCGTGATTGTACATCGTGGGACTACATGCGCTGCGGCACTTGAGCGAGTGAGATTGGACGTTGTGATGGTGCGCTGGGCGGCCGGAGGGGATGATCGTTTCAGTTGCGAATAGCCAGCGGGACGCGCTGCTATGAAATGCACCAGGCGCCACAAGTGCCGACGAGGTATCAGATGCAGAAATCGTGATTTCTACGAGATGCATAGCTAGTTTTCGCCCCAGATAAGTACAGGAAAGAAGGACCTGCCCAACTGCTTTGGTCTTGTGGTTTGGGTGCGTAGCATGACCTCGTGATCGGACGCGAGACAGCAATGTCCGCCTATGCAAACCAGGACTAGCCCAGGGATCGAAGAGATGAGAGCGTGTGCAGAGAACACAACATGTAGCGGTATGGATTTTGAAGCTAGAAGTGCGGCGATGGTCGACGGCAGTGAGACTATATGGAAGAGGAAGGAGCCGCATCGCTGGCAAGCGCCCAGCTCATGGCATAGGCGTTGTAGCCACGTGGGTGGACCCACAACGCCTTCGCATCTCTTCATAACCCCTCCGTGTGCCAGCAAACAACATACACGGCTAGCATCGGGCGTTCTCGCCGGCACTCACTTTTGTTCGATCGGTTGGAGTGAGGAGAGCCCTCAAAGCCAAAGCTTGTGAGCGAATAGCCGCCGGATGCATTGAACTCGACAGAAGTGGAAGCCTCTTTTTGTCTTAGCCAGTATGCCTACGATGCTCTAGACACAAGACGGTGGCGGCTCGCTATTATGACGGAGGAGGCAGACAAACACAAGCTAGGGACCCTAAATGATCCAACTCTAAAGAACAAGAAATGATCGAGATACGTTCGCGGAGGCATCTCGCACGCAGCGAGCCGAACCTTGCAAACACTGAACGATTGACTGAACTAGGCCCGATCGAGCGCATGACATTATTGTGCGGTATCCAACCGAGGTTGGGCGTGTCGTTTAGCAACCGTGGCGGTCTAGCCTGCTATATGCTGCATCTTGTCCCCTCGGAATGGTTTCGTTAGGGGCGCACCTCTTGCCGTTAACCCCCTCTGGCGCACTAGATTCGAGATCATCTGCGGGCTCGGGGACAAGTCGCACAAGGGCAACGTCTCTTCTTGTTATACAGACAAATGGCTAGTCTCTTCAGGATAGGCCAACTTTCAGCACTTCGGACGCCGGCCCCGAGATCTGTCGCGATAATTGGAATACTCACCGCGAGGTCCGTCAGCTAAGCTCAGCTCATCCAAAGTGGCATTCGTTGCAGTCCGACACACGAATTCTCGGGCGGAATCGATCCGAACTCGACTCCGCATATTGAGAATATCTGTGAAGACGAAGCCATGTATATGGCCCGCTTTATACACAACGTCTAGTAGACGTAAATCGTTCCGTGTGTGCGTGGTGGCCATCCTGATCCGCGCATTCCGTCTGAGACACGTTCATCAGCCCTGCGACGGCTCAGTCATCCAGCTCTGCAATTTGCACGATCCGAAGTTCTATCTGAAGAGCCGAATTCCGTGCGATGGCCTACCTCTCTGGAACTCGGACGGTCGTCCCGGTCGAAGCCTTCGCGGATGCAAAACAGCGCAGAGGTACCGCACGTCAGGAGACATCAGCACTAGTGCTTCGCGTAGCTTTCTGTCGCGAGGACGCTGAGAGTGTGGCATATGGCGGACGGTAATTGCGCACCTGATGGCGAGAACCCACCTGGTAATGAAGTTTGCTGGATGATCTACGGCTCGTCGCACGCGCATGCGGCATATGCGCCTGCCCAGGTCTACGTTTGAATGGCCAGGATGCCCGGGAGGCAGGCGCGACCTCCGAGGAAAAGACTATAGCCTCCAAGAACCGTCCCGCGCATGTCATTGTGACTGCAGGATCGCCGTCGGGGTCGCGAGCAAACGCAGAGCGCGGGGAAAGAGGCTCTACGCGTTGCCCAGTACGGCCGCCCCACCCGGACCGCCCACCCCGAGCCCGCTTCCAGCCAATCGCAGCGTCGGGCGCGCGCGCCTGACATGTGCGCACGGCGGCTTGACCTGGCCCTCGTCCTCGAGCTCGTTCTCTCCCGCCCGGCGTCCGCGCGAGAATCCAGCACCGACAGCGCAAGGAGATCGACCGCGGTACTCTCAGAACGGTAGAAGACGATCCCGGATAGGCCAGCCGGACGCACCACCTGATTGGCATGCGCGCGAAGCTGCCCGCCCAGCCGTTCTCAGGCCCCCGCCCGTATTATTCTCGGGGCCTCTCGACCGTGCGTGAGGTACATAGCCAGCGAATCGCGTGCGTAACCAGCTAACTGGCTGATTGCGGTACCTGCAGACAAGTCAATGGGTGCGCATATTGCGAGTCCTCAAAAGCACCGACGCCGAGCCACGCCTGTCTGCGTGCGCTGCAGTGCAGACACTGCAGCACATCCAGCCCTGGCTTTTGTGGAGTAGGTTCCTTCGCGTCTCATAGGCTTGTGGGACAGGCCCTGGGCGCGGGGCCGACGCGCCTCTTCTGTCGACATCGACCACGTCCGGACTCGACATATGCATCCAGGCCCACGCTTCACCGTGTGCAGACGCAGATGGCGACACCCAAGGCAGCGCTGATACCATGTCGGACTCGGACGTGTGTGATTCGCCACATCGCCCCCGGCCACGGTGTGAGTGCGTTCCAGCTTGCCTGTTCCTGATGAAACCCGAGGCCGAGAGGTTGTCTTCGCGCGCCGTCGCGACAAGTCCGGCAAGGCAAGAAGGCGACGGCGATGCGGTACGATAAACCTTACCTCCGCAGCTTTTTGCAGCGAACTCTGCCCTCGGAGGCGGCGACTGATGCATGTGATGACAGAGATGCGGCATGACCGCGCTGCAGCAGCGCAGCGGGCCAGCGGCTGCTCCCGCAGGCCCGCGTACCCTCCCGTAGTCCTCCCGTACGCCCGCTGCGGCCGCGATGTCAGCATTGCAAGGGCGATCTGTTGTTGTTCGTACACACCGCCATGTCCCTGCCCGCCGGTGGAAACCTCGGAGCAACTGCTTGCAACCCCGCGCGCCCCCATCCCGCGGCCGCCGAGCCTGTCGGCATTCAACATCGAGTATTGCGATGCGGAGATCCCCAGCGCACTCACCAGTAAGTACTAGTGCGCCCTCGGACCGACGCTCACCGTGCTAACGACCATCGCGCGCAGGCGGGATGATAAGTGCTTTAGACCGCGGTTGGTACTGCAGTGCCCACGGTCGTGATCCCGCGCACATGCACGCCCGGGTGCGGACCATGCCCACGAGCGATAACGCGCGCGCGCCTCCCCGGTATCCATCCTAGCCAAGCTCGTCTTCCTCACGGTACGAACTCAGGCCTTGGGCCTCAGGAACTTTCCCCGCGCCCGCCGAAGCCGATAATTGAACGTTGGCACAAGCATCCTGCGCCCGGCGTCCGTCCTGCGCGATCGGGGATCCCATCAAGCCCGGCTCAGCGTCCGGCGATGCCCAGGGTTCAGTTAGGTACTAAGCTAAGTATTCGTCGAGCGGGGAGTGGGTGCCTGAGGCTTGCGCGCGCGGGCGCCACGAAGCTGCAGGAGTGGTGCGTGCGCGGTTCTAACTCCGCGATGCGCTCGCAGGGCGGCGGCGGGTGCGGGCTTTGTGGCACGGGCAGCGCGAACGCCGGTCTGCGTTGGTAGTGCGTATCGCGGCGCGTCGAACGTCGAAGGACAGCAAGTGCTCCGAAGGGTGCACGCCGGCAATGTCCCAAACAGTCCGCATACCCGTTCTCCGCGGTCGGCCAGTTCGCAGGTGAACGCTGCATGCCGGCCGTCCGCAGAGGATCAAGAGCATCTCGCAATACCTGACGCGCATCATAGCAAGGGGCGCGCTGCTGATCCCGGAGCCGTCGATCCATTATGGGCATGGTGCACTAGCAGCTGGGCATTGCCGAGCGTCGCAATCCATCCCGAGTTCCATCATCGTCGCGCGCGCCTGTGATTGCGACCTGAGGACGAATTCGGTGCACGCCTTAAGGGCGGTGCGATGCGGATCGGACCGCCCGCGAAGAGAAGGCAGGGCTGCAGCCTACAGTTGGACAAGAGGATATCGATGTCAGCGCATGCTCGGCTTGGACATGGCGGATGGAGGGACCTATCACGTCGCACGCCATGCGGTTCACGGAGCTGGCGAGTTGCAAATCACGAGCGGTGTTGAGTCGGAGACGGTGCTGACCACCTCTGACAATGTCATCTGCAGGGAACAGGCGGAACCTAGTTCAATGCGCATGGCGGGGGTGATAGGGTTAACAGGCCCCAGCGCAATGCGCACTGAAGGAGCACATATCCCCGGGGCACGACACAACCTTCCGCTCACCTTCCCATCTCCGTCAGCAGCGCGGGGCGGGCCGGACAGGAGTCTGCTAGATTGCACTGCCTATATGTCCATGTCGCCGTTGCGGACATGGTCTATAGAGTTCGCGTTCGCGCGCGCGTCTGCCTTGACGAAGTCCGCTCGGACAACGCTCCATGAGCGGCACGGCGGCGGCGCGTCCGAGTCCGAGATCGTCTCGGCGCGGACATCCCCATGGGCAGGCATCAATCACCCCGACGAGTGTCGCCGGGACGTGGACTTGACGCCGCAGTGATCATCTTGCTGCATTGAGTACCGAGGGGGTCGGCCGAATGCAGTCTATGCTTAGACACAGTATTGCATGCGCGCGTGCCTCCTGCCTCAGGAGTCAGGACGACATGCCAGAGCCAGGGCCAGGGGAGGCTCGCAGACGCAGAAGTGTGGCACCGACGCTGAGAACGGCGGCCCCGGGCGGAGGGGAGGACAAGCACCTGATTCCCCCGTGGGCATGCCAGAGCGACGACGGACGGCAAGGTACGCGCGACGATGCACCTTCGTGGCGCGTGGCAAGGTCGAGCGAGGGGCAGGGCGCCGGAAGGCGGAAGCCTCGCTCATGCATGGAATGGCTATGCACACGGTTACTCAGGCCGATTCGTCATCTCCCACAGGCAGCAGCGGCGACGCCGCTGTCGGGCGTGGAAGCTGCGACCGCGCCCAGCTGCCTTGTCTGTTCCGCCCGCACGGAGCTGGGAGGGGCGCAGAAGACGACGAGGCGGCGCGCGTCGGACTCGGAATGCGAGTTAAGTCCAAGAGCGGACTTAGCTGCCCCGCGCGCGATTGGCCGGCGTCGACGCATGGGAACCCGCGCGAGGCGGCCGGGCATCTGGTTGGCTGCGGGGTGCGCGTGGGCGATTGGCTGAAGCAGGCCTGCGAACGTCGACCTCGAGCGCGCGAACCCGTGCGCGGGCGGCTTCTACGCCCGCGTCCGAAGGCCTCGCCAGCAGCCGAGTGGAGTGCAGATTACCTGGTACAGTAGGTAAGAAGAAGCGTATGGGGCTAGGAGAGACGAGCGAGGCGAGCGCAGTGACAATCGCGCATGGGAACGGAGAGTGCAAACGCACCCGGTAGCTTGCAGAACATCGTCGGTCGCATGCGGGTGATATTGGGCGGTGAGTAAATCGCATGCGCACTGCGGCGCGTGATGGGTATCTGCAGCGGGGGCCGCGGGGACGTTCCCATTGATGCACGGCTCAAGGGTAGATATCTATCAGGCCGTCGCATGGGTTCACGCACCGATGCACAGTATGTTTTGGTATCTAGAGACCAATAGGCTTGATACATTTCAACCGATTAGCTTCACAGGCGGGCTAAGCACAGATGGATGACTTGATATGTCTTGTGTGGTTCTGCTGTGATACGAATTGTTTCGGCGATGTGTGGCTAGACTGTCTATGTACTTCTTCGACGGCCTTTGGGGATCTCGACATCGGTGCCTTCATGCGAGTCTGCTACAGAGGCGATCAAGCAGTATTGCAGCTTCTAGAAGTAGTGATGGAAGACGATTAGATAGGCTCATTGGAAGCGTTGAGCTTGTGTGACCTCGACGACGACTGACCGCTACGATGTATTGTCGATGCGAGGCAGCAGGCAGGAGGGCTGCATGCTGAGAACAATCGAAGTACGCGCAGCAGCCGCGACACATCGCGAAGGGGGAAGCGGACAGCTCCTTCGTGGCCCCAGGGGAGTCTGCTGAGTGATAGCTGCTGAGTAGACGAAGCTCGTCGGGGGAGCGATTCGTACTCGGCGCTGTCAGCCTCGGGCGGGGAAGTGCTCGACGACGTACTCAGCAGCTGGAAGGACGCCATACTCTCCCGGGCCGCCGTCGAAAGCTTCGCGGAACGGCCGCGCGGTGGTTCGGCGCACGTCGCGCAAGGTTCGGGATGCGCTGCCGACGCCTTCCTGGTCACCGAACGGTGCCCTTCTCGTCCGATCGCGTGCGCCCTCGATCCCCGCCAGCCACCAGCTGGACGTCCAGGAGGGCTCAGTGCCTTCCCGCACGTGGGATCGCACACCGCACGTTCGCCTGCATGTGGTTATTCGGGCTAGCTGCTCGCGTTCCTGTGTGCGCATCCGAGTTTCGATCCTGCACGAGGGCAGCTGAGGTGACGCGGACCAGGGGAGAACGCACCAGGCCGCCACAAGTTGACACCTCCACAGACAGGAATCCGTGTCCAGAAGGCCTGCAAAGCCCTTAGAGGATGCCACTACACGCATCGTGTCAGCTGAACAGCGCACAGCAGGCTACGAAAGAATCGTTATCCAGTGTGGCTGCCGCTATCCCTCCCGGGAGCCGACGCGCTATCCGGTGCGCGCCGCATCTCGCTGCCGCAGTAGAGGACGAGGGGCCAAGTTGATGCATGCCGGCGGGCGAGTCAGATCCCATCCGGTCTCCAGCAGGGCAGTGGAGCGAGCATCGGCGCCCACCAGTTGGCTCACAGCAGCTGACGCAACGCGGCTGGCTGCGGTCTCCACGATCTCTGCCTGTCCGGACAAACGGTGATTCTGTCAAGGCGCGCCTGTGGGGAACGTCAGCCGCGATGCCATATGAGAAGTGCGGGGGAGGCGAACTGGCTGGGGTTGCGGGGTACGTGCGGCGCGCGCCTCATCCCGGCGGAGGGAGCCACCGATCCATGCACGCTTCGTACGTACATACCCTGGCGGCGCCGTACGTTCTGTTGGAATTCCTGCTCGCAAGGAGGTTAGTCACCGGAATCTCCGTATTCCCTCGGGCGCACCTGTCGTTTAGTCGAACGCTGTGAGCCTATTTCAACGCTCTCCCGCTGGGACGCTGAGGAACTCGTACGTCCGTCCGGGACGACCTGTCCTCCTATGGTTCTCAGCCGGGTCGGATGATGTTCGGACGGGGCTGACGAACACCTCGCAGTGGAAATCTGCGTCCATGCCTTCAGTCAGCGACTCGGGAACAGTGTGGGTGACCTCCCATAGATCTTATGATGCGCCCGACGCAGAGCAGGACACATCCTGAATGCCCGAGCCCTGCAGAGGCGATTCGCCACAGACGCTGCCAGCCTGCAACTTGGCGTTTGTAGTCGCGCACAGGGTCGCCCGCCGGCAGCCTCCGCGCACGCGCCCGTCCCATCACTCCGCGACCAACCCCGCAGCACCGGCACACGCGGCAACGCGCACCCGGGGCGTGGCGCCCGCGTGCGGGCCCGTCCCTCGCGCCGCACCTGCCTGTCTGGGCAACACGCCAGACGGTTCGCGACTCGCGAGCAGCGGCAAGTCGGTCAGCAAGGGGCAGGGGGCGCTGGCTGGAAGCGTTTCGAGGGCGGATTGGCTTAGCGGATCTGCAGCCGCATCTGCTAAACACACGCACGCGACGAGATGCGAGGGTGAGCAGAGCGTTTAGGCTTTGTACGTACCGCGCACCTTATCTTGGATTTATGAGCACCGTGTCTGACAGGAGCCTGCAAAGCAGCTGGATCCGAGGGACCCACGCCGCCTAAGTGGCGGCGTGTATGCACGCCCAAGGCCCCAAGCTGGTGAGAGGCAACTCAAGCCGCTGTTCGCTGCTCGTGTGTCTTCCCGTGCACCACTCCGTGTCGTCGAGGACGCAACGTTCGGGGTGCTCGGAGCACTAGTGGCGGCGCACGACCATTGGTCGCCACAGCACCGACAGAGAGCAGACAACAACCCGCATGGGCCGCGCCTGGAGCGGCGGAGCAGAGCGCACCCGCTGTTACGCGGCGGCCGCGCTGCAGGGACATCGCGTCGCGTAGCTCGCCCGCGTACGGCAGCCTGCAGGCCACGCGCACGGAGGCCCCCGCGGAGCGGCGGCGCTCGAGAGTGGACAGGCGACGCAAACAGATCTGCTAGCGTCGGCAGCGGGCTCTCGTCTGTAAATGGAAGGACGAGCACGGTGGACACACACATCAGTGCGTGCGCGGGTGCACTTCTGCGGTGTTCGCCTGGCGAGGAGCGGGTGTGTCCCTATCTAGGGGTGTGTACGCGAGCAGGCGGGGCCCTCCAAGGCCTCCGAGAGGCCTCCGAATTCGAAAGAATTGGCATGGAGGACGATCGGAATCTCTTCGGGCTGAGATGAATGAACACCAGTGCGCGAACCTGAGTGGATGGCAAGGCGAGGACGTCCAAGCAACTGCGCGGTGTATCCTAGGAGAAGTCGGCACAAGGAGGGTATGCATGAGCACGGATCCGCCGCGCGCATACCGTACATATTGCGATGAGGAGCAGTCCAAGCGTGCACGCGCTCAGATGACCTGGTAGCCCGGTATGAATGATGCGGCAAACTCGATGCCGTTGGCGTTGTTAGCCTCAAACTCATAATGTACCCCAGTCTCGCTCCACCTACCCCGGACTCATGCAGTGCGGGGTAATTTGTGCGCATCGGCCGAGATGCAAACACCTGCCACATACCTCGGAGCAGACGGCTAGGCTCCCTCTAAGTAGCTAGGATCCCATGGAGGCTCATAAGACCAGAGAACACGCGTTTTAGCACGGCGATGCAAACGATACCTGAATTCCGAATCACAGCCCTCGCAACGCGCGGCCCAGGCGTACCGACCACGGAGTTCCGCAAATCGGCCAGCCCGTTCATCCGAGGACACAGCTCGGAGGTATCGCCGCAGGCCTGCGAAGCCCGTGAGGGTTGCGCGCACGTACCGTCGGGAATAAAGGAAAGCCAAGATGGTCAAGCGCCGCATTCGCCATCGGGCGGTGCATGCTTCTTCTCTCTGCCCGATGAGGACGCCTCTGGTGTGTTAAACAATTCGAAGTGCCCGCGGCCATAGGCCCGCAATATGATTGTGCGCCGAATCCACGAGCACAGCTGGCAATACTATTATGACCCTCATACGAGTGCGCCTCGCGGCGCTGCGCACGCCCGAGCTCGTGCGCAGACAAAGGCGTTAGTTGGCCAGATCTAGGACCGGTCACAAGCCCCGTCCTGCCCCGTCCTGCACCGGCTCGAGAGTCGAGAAGCTGCGCACGGCGCACCGCAACCGCGGCGTGCAGCCCGAGGCGCGCGGAAACGGCATAGCCAGACGCGTGCCCCCCAGGCAGGCCTCAGGCCGCATCGTTTGTCCTGCGCCGACGCGAGATAACCGCGTGGGCGTGCGGCGAGGCAGCGAGGGCGCAGGGCTCCCCGCCTCGCGCGCAGGTCAGGGGCATGCTGGAGGTCGTGGCCGTCGCGCGGCGCTGCAGTATGTCATGGCGCCGCCGGATGCGGGCATCGCGCGTACATGTATACGTGTATGAAGCCAAGGTACCGTAAGCTGCAGTACGCCGGCTAGGACGCGCGGGCACATTGCACGGCGCTCGGTGCGCGTGCGGTGCGATAAGGCATTGGCTGCAAGCTGGCTCGCAGACGAAGACATAATCGCACGACGCGTACGGCGTCATTCACACTTACGACGTACCACCGAGCGCGCGCGCGCGCCATGTGCGAGCTCTGCAGGGGGATCGTCGCGCACGAAGCGGGAACATGCCCCGGAGGCGCGCGCCGGACGCCGCACACGGCGCCCCTTCCGCGCAAGCACGGTAACAAGGTCGGAAGAGCAGTGAGTCATTAGGCAGCGGCGAGTGCCCGATCTGCAGACGTCAGCGTCGAAACTTACGAGATAGAGCCGGAGCGCGGGCGAGGATGATTCATGACGAGGGCACGCCGGGCATGTATGGGGAGAGGGGCGAGCGTATCGGACGTGCGTGCGGGGGAACAGAGCTGGCGAAGCAGTTGCGCTTGCCGGTTGGGTGGCTGGGACCTGGGTATGACGCTGCCAATTTCCGCGTCCTGTCCGTGTCTGTGTCCATGTCCAACTTCAGATGCAGATCGCGCACCGGGATACGATACGACCCCGCGGGGCGCGGCTGCGGTGTCCCCAAGCAGTGCGAACAGAGACGGAGGCCGGGCGGCGGGCGCGGGCACGGAGATGTACAATGCGCGCGAGGCATGCGTATCGCAGATGTACAGGGGACAGGGGGCGTGCGACCGAGCAGAGCGAGCGGTGCGCACATGGCGTCTGTCAGTAGCGGGCCATGGGCATGGGTATGCCGTAGCGATGGAACGCAGGTGGGATTGGATCGTATTGGCTCGCACCAGGCATTGGTCGCGGAATCACAAGGGCTGCCCGGGGTGGGTGGCAGTCGAGTCAGATTGTCAGAAAGCCTAGAGACAGGATGGACCGTCGGCACGTTGCCGCCTGACATTATTATGCAGAGCATGAGATTGACCAGGAGCGCATGAACTGTTGTGAAATCTATGGCATTCATAAGCCACAGCACACGGAGAAGAGAGGAGACACATCGATCGCTCATTATTATGCAGAAGAAGCGTGTGCCGGTGCGATAGTATAATGATAGTAGGCGCATGACATGTTTCGGAATTCGGAGGGCGAGGGCGATGAGAATGCGATATGGCCGGGGGAAACGAATGATCATGATGGTGAGATGAGATGGGATTGCGGGTGATGGTTAGAGTGGCTGGCGGTATGGTCAGCGGAGCGTATGGACGAGACGGATGGAACAGATGGGACGAGTGGTGGCGGACGAGGCTCTGTCGGAACGCCCAGAGATGAGAAACGGGCAGGTCAGGAGCTAGAGGCCATCGGATTGGCTGATGAGTGACTGGAGATTGTGTAGACAGCAGGGCGGAATTGCGAGAGGCGAGGAGGCGGAGGAGAGCAAACACGAGAGGCGGAGAGGTGGGACGAGGGAATCACAGGGAGGAGGGAGTGGAGCGAGCCGGGGCAAGCAGGGGAGGAGAGGAGTCCGAGATGGCAACGGAGGAGGCGTTGCGGGGAAAGGGAGTGCGGGGAAGGACCGGCGCCTGATTCGCGTCCGGGACGACCCGTGGGGAGAGAGGCGCCGGGCGGGAAGAGGACCGTGAAGCGGAGGGCAGAGATTGGACGGACAGGAACGGCCTGCCCGATGAGGGAGGTGCCGTAAACTGGAGATGGCCGTGGCTTGGGCGACAAAGCTGGGCGCCGGTAGAAAATCCGGGGAGGACGGTTACGCCGACGAGAGCCCGTGCGCGGGCGGCGTGGGCGAGCAGACGCTGTGGCCGTGGCCTGGGCCAGAGGCGCGCTTTGGATGTTCACGCGCACAGCGCTGTGACCGAGGCGCTGCGCATGGATCTTGTGCTGTGTCCGGAGACGGGACACAAAGGGCGAGGGCACAAGACGGAGCAAGCAGGTGGGTGCGGCGCACAGGGCAGGGCGAGCGGGCAGACGCAGCGGACAAGAGGAGGATGGAGGTTTCGCAGAATGGACGGCGAGAGACGCACAAGACGTAATGCGCATGGCGGAAAATGGGTAGAAAAAAGAGGGCTTGCGGGGATTGGACAGGCGAGGGCCTGGACTGATTGGGTGGGGACGCGATTGGCTCGGCAAAAGGATGGGAGTCGGATCGGTGTCTATGCGTCCAATGAGACGCCGCTGCCTAATCGGGCGGGAAAGCGAGATGGGATCTGGGCGCCAGGGTTGAAACATGGGCATGGCCGATTGAGATGGAGATTGAGATGCGGGCTTGTCGGAAAATAATAGGAAACTAAAAGCGCGGCGGGGGGCCGGTGGACAGGCGTCAGGACGAGGTTCGTTATAAGCCCGGGCAGGCGATCCATCCGCCCTTCTCTCCGACAGCCCTCCCCCGCCCCGCCACCATGGATTGTGTGGACATCCCCTTCGATACCGTCTGGTGTCCCGTCTGCTCCCGCCAAATCGTCCCCAAGCGCATACACCTCCCCGCCCCCGCCCCCG